>JAMBLF010000336.1:0-311583 GCA_030578115.1 Leucoptera coffeella
TTGTTAAAACGAAACTTAAGATCTTCACAATAACAAGGCGTCATAAATTTCGTGATTCAAGAAAAATAATAAAAATATGTTTATATCAAGCCGTGAAAGTGTGTTGTATTAGCATCTGCTGTAGCCAGACTCAGTTTTATTACTCCGCCACCACCCGAACAGCTGATTAGCTGCCTTATAGAGTATATATTATAAACATTATCCCTTATACTCTAATTCGACGTAGCTGTTGTTTGTGGCTTGGCTCTGTATTAGTGGGTACAGGGTTCAAATCCCGCTTGAGCATGTACCAATGGAAATGAAGTTTAATGAATTTCTATGGTCATTTTCGCAATGAAAAAACATTTAAGAAATGCTTCGAATTATACGGTGAGGGAAAACATCGTGAGGAAACCTGTCTGTTCGCAGAACAGGTAATAGTTAGTGCTTGTAAATGGCGACATGGCTTACCACCTGTCACATTGAGTGCTGACTATCTGTTCAACACGTGGGTTCGAGGTGGACAAAGAATGACTACCTTTGCAATTGCGGCGATGGACACCTGAACCTCTGACTACCCCGCAAGGGTTAATGGTCGTGATTGCGTGTGTCTTTGTCTTTTGTCTAATATATCAGTTCAACACTTTGATTGGCCTTAAGACTCGAGTACCTACGTAACTATAGTACTATAGTAACTTTTGTAAAGAGTATATATTACCTGCATATATGTAAAGCGTATTCTAATTTTATTTTTTTCTTCCAGGTGGTCAATGGTGGTCCATAGGCCTGTATTTGATAGGCAAGTGGAGTGTCACATTCGCTTACAGTTCAGTGTACATTTACGTGTCAGAAGTGTTCCCGACCAACATGAGACAAACGTTGATCAGTGTCTGTTCAACCTTTGGCAGAGTTGGGTCTTTGATTGCACCGCTCACTCCTTGTTGGTAAGAGAATATCACTACATAGTATAAAACAAAGTCGCTTTCTCTGTCCCTATGTCCCTTTGTATGCTTATCTTTGAAACTACGCAACGGATTTTGATGCGGTTTTTTTTGTTAGATAGAGTGATTCAAGAGGAAGGTTTATATGTATAATAACATGCATTAAATAGCCAGAAGTGTGAAACCGGAGCGGGTCGCTAGTCGTAATATATAAATAAATATATTTATATAAATATGTGTGTATATATATGTATACATACGTACCTAATACGTAATATTCTGTGATGGTCTGAAGTTGAAACAATGTTAACTAGCTGCCGTTCTTCGTGTTGTGTAATAGGAGGCGACTAAGGTATTAGGGATAAATTTATCAAAACTTCATCATTATAATATATTTATGTCTTTGTCTGGTACTTACCTTGAAAACTAAAGGTTGTAATTATTGTATTTTATCTATCTATATTGAGTTGAAAATAAATTTATACATATATACATCACGCCTCATTCCTTGTAAAGGCTTAGGCAGATATTACGTATCCCCATTCGTCCCGATCCTGACAGACCACTTTCGCTTCATTGACACACACTTGTCGGTTATAGGTAGAGATCGCGCCACATACGGTGGCAGTTGGAGGCGTCGCCACAGTCGCGTAATTCAGTGTTACCAGTAAACACGCCAAAACTAGCACTCACTGTGCCATACGGCTCGAAACATTATAGGTTTCATTTGTAACGATCTTTGGTTGCAGAGCTATAAACTCAAATAAAACAAATTAATATATCAAAGTCAAAATATGTTTATTATACTATTTCAAACATGATTAATAATTAACGGGACTTATCCTTCTTATTATATATTACATATATTATGTGTTCCGTCACTCTGTCCGCAATAGACCGTTTAGTGTGTTCGACGTAGGATTTCCCACAGCTGCAATCAATCTTATACACACCCTTATATCTTATATCATGAGTATAAATCGCGAATCTCTTAAAACTATTATTTCAAACATGGCACTGAGCATTGTCTTTACATATTTTTTACCGAGGTTAGATCAGCGGAGACCCTAGCTTGGAGAAGAACTAACAAGAAACTCCGGAAATCAATTTATTATAATCACCCTTAACAAACATAAAAATTACAAAGAGTGGGCAAAAAACACAACGCTGGTAATACTAAATTTACTTTTCATACAAAATAACACGCAATGGCGGAAACGTCAAATTTAGTTCCAAGTTTGGCTACTGCCACCGTATGTGGCGGGTACTCTATTTTGTATGAAAGGTAAATTTAGTATTACCAGCGTTGTGTTTTTTGCCCACTCTTTGTAATTTTTATGTTTGTTAAGGGTGATTATAATAAATTGATTTCCGGAGTTTCTTGTTAGTTCTTCTCCAAGCTAGGGTCTCCGCTGATCTAACCTCGGTAAAAAATATGTAAAGACAATGCTCAGTGCCATGTTTGAAATAATAGTTTTAAGAGATTCGCGATTTATACTCATGATATAAGATATAAGGGTGTGTATAAGATTGATTGCAGCTGTGGGAAATCCTACGTCGAACACACTAAACGGTCTATTGCGGACAGAGTGACGGAACACATAATATATGTAATATATAATAAGAAGGATAAGTCCCGTTAATTATTAATCATGTTTGAAATAGTTTAATAAACATATTTTGACTTTGATATATTAATTTGTTTTATTTGAGTTTATAGCTCTGCAACCAAAGACCGTTACAAATGAAACCTATAATGTATCGAGCCGTATGGCACAGTGAGTGCTAGTTTTGGCGTGTTTACTGGTAACACTGAATTACGCGACTGTGGCGACGCCTCCAACTGCCACCTTATGTGGCGGGATCTCTACGGAGCGAGTGAATGAGAGTTGTGATTCCGTGATTCGTATCTAGAGTACCCGCCACATAAGGTGGCAGTTGGAAGCGTCGCCACAGTCGCGTAATCCAGTGTTGCCAGTAAACACGCCAAAACTAGCACTCACTGTGCCATACGGCTCGATACATTATATTGAGGTTTCATTTGTAACGATCTTTGGTTGCAGAGCTATAAACTCAAATAAAACAAATTAATATACCAAAGTCAAAAGTCAAAATATTTTTATTCAAAATAGGCCCTATCATAAGCTCTCTTTGAAAGTCATTTTATGATCTAAGTACAAATTAAAAAAACTATATATTGACAAAAGGAATATATATGAGTGAAGTGGAAGGGCGGTTACGTAGGGGCCGGCCTAATAAGACATATATGTAACAGTCAGATAGACGCTATATTGAAAAAAGGTGACGTTAGGAGTACCTATAACCGCCGAGAGTGTATTAGAGAATGTATGAATGTCAATGAAGCGAAAGTGGTCTGTCAGGATCGGGACAAATGGGGATCCGTGATCTCTGCCTACCCCTCTACAGGGAATCAGGCGTGATGTGTATGTATGTATGTAAAAAAACTATTTCAAACATGGCACTGAGCATTGTCTTTACATATTTTTACCGAGGTTAGTTCACCAACCATTTCGGCTGCTCAAGATGCCACGTCATGAAGACCACGACCGCTCTGATAAGAGCGTAACGATTGAGAAGAAGAAGTTCAGCGGAGACCCTAGCTTGGAGAAGAACTAACAAGAAACTCCAGAAATCAATTTATTATAATCACCCTTAACAAACATAAAAATTACAAAGAGTGGGCAAAAAACACAACGCTGGTAATACTAAATTTACCTTTCATACAAAATAACACGCAATGGCGGAAACGTCAAATTTAGTTCCAAGTTTGGCTACTGCCACCTTATGTGGCGGGTACTCTACTTATACCGTCACTAATTTATATTTTTATTACAGTCCAATTATCACAAATCAATGCCAACTGTCATATTTGGCGCCCTCTGCCTCATATCATCGTTACTAGTGCTAATGTTGCCAGAGACGAAAAATGCAAGGCTACCCGACACGATCGAAGAAGCGGAAGAATTATCCAGAAAGAAAATAAAAACAAAAAGCAAAGATTCCAATAACATAACATAGAAAAGTATTTAATAAGATAACTGTGATTTAATATTGGTAATAAGCAGGCTTATGTCATAATGGATGACAGTATTTTAATATGGACATATTCATTCTAAGAGGTATACTGAAAGTATTTGTCATATTGTAATGTGTAGGTCACATTGAAAAGTTTAAGAATGGGAAGTATCCTTTAATATGTATTTGAGATAAATTGAAAGGATTTTTAATGCATTTCAAACCAATTTTCATGCTAAAGTATTAAGTCTTACTGTCTCATATATTATAATTTAAAACCTTCAACAAAGACTACGTATACAGATTATACGTATAGATACATATTATATACTTCTTAACACCCTTTTGTACATTTTCATATATAGATAGATATGCAGAACTTCGCAGACATTCATGGTCACAAATATAGAGACAACTTTCAAACAGCAGAACTTTAGTAATACTGTAGTGATTAACGTTTAAAAAAACACAATAATATTTGTTGAATGTAAGTTTATATCCATTGAATACTTATATTTATTTAAAATAAATCCACAATACAATGAAGTAAACCGTAATTTCACCGAAATATTTACCGATTATTATTGGCGCGAACAGATTGTTTAATCAGCTGTTAATATTAATTTGTTTGGTGAAAAGTGGCTGAACATCAGATTAATGTATTGACTTATATTCAATTCAATATCAACGGATTTCGATAATATTGTTACAATTAATTATTAACAGAGTCTGTCTTTTTTTTTAAATAATAAAAAAAATACTTAGTACATTCACAAATACATCACGGCGCTAATTTTTTGCGGTATATCCAGAATTCACTTGTCCATATCCGAAACAAGTGAACTAAATTCATTAAAACTACATGGAACATATTTTACACCACATCTTCATGCATCATTATTACATGCGATGATTACTCATCAGTATATACTGATATACTACTATGATATATACATAATATTATAATAAACTATGTATATCATAGACTAATTATATATATACTAGCATTTCAAAGTAAACCCGTAAACCCACCATACTAAATAGTTTTTAATTTGATTTCACAAAAATACAGTATTTAATAAGTATGGTTATTGTTTTAAATGTAAACTATTTTATTCTTGAACAAACTATGAATATAATACGTTTAGGTTTATTTCGTTGTATGTTATCATGTATTAGTATTCGTCTTATTAATATTACTCTTAGTATAAAATCTGATGTCAGCAGCAATTTACTGATTTTTAAATAAAAATAGCTTCACAATATCCTTTTTTTTCAAAGTCACAAATACTTTATGTATTTTAATAGCAATCACTTTAGGGACAATAATTGTGAGGTATTTTAGTATTATTTTATCCTTTCGCTATCATATGTAACTATCTTAATTATTATTTATAATGTATGTATAAGGTGAAAATAAATAGCTTGAAATAAGCAAGAAAAGAACTTATTTTGCTAAAAAAATAAAAAATTAATAGATCGTTTTTCTAGGTACCTTTAATACAGACTATAAATACGTGTTTTCCAAAATAATTTTCCTATATTTAGATTCTAAATGTTGTATTTATTTCACTTTGCTATGGAAAATTTTGATTGCGGTATTTATATTAAGAATAATTAATGTAAGTTATTTACGAAATAGAATTACTCAAAAAGAAACTAATTTTAATGAGTATACCAGGACTTTTTACACGAATTAATGAATTTAAATGTGCATTTATGTTATGTATTTATTAATGTTTTGTAGCTTATTCCTTTTAAATTGTTTTCGAATAAATATTATTATTCTGAGTGGGACCAATTTATAACAATATTTATAACCTTTGTAAGTAATGAAATTGTTTTTATACAAAAGCAGAATCATAAATATTATGTATTGATAGTGTAGTAATATAGTTTATTTTAGAAGTGGATTTATAAATTGGTATTTTATGAACTTGTGGTTACTATTTGTATGGCATCGTAAAATAACAAGAATTTTATTTTACAACAGTTTTATTATTAATAATTCAATTTTATATTGTTAACCTACTTTATTTTGCTGGCAGTACCACCGTTAAAAAAATAATATTGTCATAAAAATCTTCGAAATTAAGTAAATGGTAATAAAATTAAACATTATCCTTTTTTATGAATTTTTAACTTCCGATATTTTATCAATTGTACCATTTTATAAATAAAGAGCCAAATATTGCGAAATTTCATTGAATTTCCCTCAATAATCATAAGTCCACCTGTTACATTGAGCATTGACTATCTGGTCAACACGTGGGTTCGAGGTGGCCATAGAATTACTACCTTCGCAATTGCGGAGATGGACAACAGAACCTCTGACTAGCCCGCAAGGGTTAATGGTCGTGAACGTGATTGTCGTTTTGATCATAAGTGTAACACATAAATACGGGCATGCCTAACTATATTGGTTATAGTTTAAATGATGCTTATATATATAACATACATACGCTTCACGACTTGTGTATTCACACTCCCTTTTTATTGTGTCGGGGTAGTCAGAGGCTTGAGTGCCCATCTCTGAAATTTCGAAGGCATGTTAGGTATGGGTCACTCGAAGCCCGTGTTTCACTTGATAGACACCACCCAACGAGATAGGTAGTGAACCGTATCACCGTTTTGTGTAGGAAAATACATGTTAACAAATACATTTCTATAATACATGTCTCGTATTTCATGGGACGTAAAAAGTATGCTAACTAGCTGCCGATCTCCTCGCCATGTCATAGGAAGCACCTAAGGAATTAGGAATAAATATATTTAGACTTCATAATTATAATTTATTTGTCTGGTCTTATCCTTGAAAACTAAAGGTTGCAATAATTGTTTTTTATCTATCTATATTAAATTGAAAATCAAAATTAACATATTATATTTATTATCACAAATCGGGAAAATATACTTTATTGGCCGATGGGCTAGCAACCTGTCACCAATGTTGTATACAACATCACGACCCCAATAGTCATGCTAAAAAGTGACCTAAGAGATACTGAATCTCCGAGGTTCTGTCAACCCCGAAAGGGAATTGAAGGACGTGAATGTATGTATTTGTACATTTCTGTATTCAACAATTCCTATACTTAAGAAAAGAATTAAAAAACTAAAGAACCACGCAATAACTTTTTCTAAAGTGTCTCGTCTCGAAACTTAGATACGATGCGGTTTCAGCCGAGCAAGGAAAGTTGTGTCGATACTCAGAGCACTCAAAGCATTTATTTCCAAGTTTCTTTCACTTAAAATATTTTAAACGTATACGAAGTTTCATTCATTTTAGACATATATGTATAACAACCTCCGTGGCGCGATTGGTTGAGCACCTGAACGCTAATCGTGAGATCCCGGGTTCGATTCCCGGTGGAGGCAGAGTTAAGAACTACGCTTTTCTTCTGCTTTCCAGTCTGTTCGATGATAATATATACTATTTATACATTTATCTATGAATATATTTCTTAAATATACGTAGACTAGTACCCTTAACACAAGTCTTAACTTTACTTAGCAAGGGGCTAGTTCGATTAGTGTAATAGTGTCACAAATATTATTATTATATTATTATGTATGTAATACACAAGTCCCTTTCGGGGTGGACAGAACCTCAAACACGAGATATTTCCCAGGTTACTTTTTAGTGTCTTAAGACCAGGGTTTTCAATCAGTGCGTCCTACCTGTAATGACATACGGTGCCGAGACGTGGAACATGACAGTCGGGCTGGCTCAGCGAGCAATGGAAGGTTCGATGCTGGGTATCTCGTTAAGGGACAGAGTCCAGAACGAGATTATCCGGCAAAGAACCAAGGACGTGAATGTATATGTATGTATGTAACTTATAGAGAAGTGTACGTGTTGTTTAGGGTTAAAAGTAGCTGTGAACAACACAAATGCTCTGCTAGTTCGGGTCTTGTAGGCTTTTGTCTCACGAGGTGCTAACAAAAGGATTTTTGGACTGTGAAATCAGGCACTACCACTGTTGTTTCTTTCAGAATGAAAAGGAGGAATAATAGTGCAATAGATTGGACTGTTGGGGTGGATTATGTGCCTGTCTGCTTTACGTTAGAAGATATTATTGACTAATATACATATTATGTTCAAATATATATTAGGGGTTTTAATCATTGCTATTGGCTTTCATTTGGCATAGTAGTGATAAGTCGTAATTCCATCGCCCAATAGATTTAATTTATCCCTTTTTAGTTGCTTCTACAATAACATGTCGAAAGTAACTAGTAATCAATCTTCGCGTCCCAAACTAACGCCACCTAGATTTAAAAATATGTTACTAATATGATTAAGAGTTAGACATTATATAAAAGTGTAAAAATAAATGTTCTTAAATATACGTTGACTAGTACCCTTAACACAAGTCTTAAATGAGCTTAAGAAGGGTCTAGTTCAATTGGTGTAATAATGTCCTAATATTATTATTATTATAGTATGCCACAAAATTATCTGCATATTATGTGAAATGAAATGAAATGAAATGCTTTTTATTCAATATGAGGATTATAAAATCACTTATTGAAGGTCAAAAAAAAAAAACATTTCCACCGGAAAAGTTGTCATCACAGTTAATCAATTTAAATAAAAAATAAATATTAAATAAATCTAATTAAACTAATTGCATTTCGTAAAGCAAAATCCTGCAGAGAAGAAATGTAATGTAAATATTAAAACCGACCGAATTTTATTCAATACAAATACATATAGAATATATGTAACTACACATACATACATATATTAAAGCAGAATACATGTAAGTAACAAACAGTAACAACGCAGTTTTGTCCGTATCTAATACGGGGTACCATTGTTAAGCCCCGATCCGGGTTTTAGTAAAAGAGATGCAACAAAGCTGTTCCGGACCGACCCTTTGTCCCGGCAGGGGTCGCGAAAATATTGCACTTCCCTAAATCGTTTGGAACAAGGATGGGGCAATTTGTCGATGTTTTATCGATATGGTTTGTAAGGGAAGTTTTTTTAGTTTAAAAAATGTATTCTACTGTGTGATTTTTATTAGTTTATGTAGTTTGTTAAGTGACAGATTTATCGATATGATAATGGTGTCTTAAGTCAATCTAGTGATTTAAGTCATATTTGCTAAAACTTGTACCGTATTACCTGGAACGTAAAAAGAGGAAGTGACTAAGGGACTAGACGACAATGGAAGATATTAGGCGATACGCTAGCAACCGGTTACCAAAGTTACATATAACATTACAACCCAATTCATACCTAAAAAGTGTACTAGAGATTATCGTGTAACTAAGTTTCTGTCCTGACTGTTTTGTTCTGTCAAGTTAGAGAACGTGAATTTATATGTATGTACAATATATCTATGTACTTCAATACTATGAATAGTCTCAGATTGGAGAACGAGAATGTATATGTATCTAGGTATAATCTTTTATGTACTTTTGTCCTGCAATACTTTTAAAATCATCGACAATTAATCGATATACCCCCTCCCTACTCGAGGTAATACATAAAAGCTCTTTGTGTGATTGAAACGAGCCAGTGCAGCTCACCCATCGCCCACTTGCCGCGTGTAAGCACAGCACCGCGGAGTTTCTTTTTCATTTCCACAAGTGCTTCCGGCAAATAGTATGGGGATCCTGCACATGTAAGGTTACGGCTCCCCATTTTTCCGTTCCCGGGAAGGTTTTGCTTCACTGACATCCATATATTCATGGCTCCATGTCACCAACGGGATAGGCAGAGACCATCGATCGCCACCTGGAACGATACTGAAAAATTTCGCTTGTTTCACTCACACTTTTTTTTACATGCCCTTTTGTTCTGTATGATATGTATGTAATACCATCGCATTAACAATATTGAAGACAAGTTGCTAGCCCATTGCTGTAAAGCTCCCATTACTGCCTCATTTAACATATTAGTAAGAAATACAGCTACTATTACCCAACTTACATTCCAAACAAGACAAAACATCATAAAAAACTACACAAATACACTTCCATATTGTATAGACTGAACCAGGTCTTACAAACGATTCGTCCATAATTTTCGCCCTCTAGTCATTTCAGCGATTAATGACGGTTGGCCACAATTAATTGGGCGAGGCTGATTGCTGATTGCGAGTGCTCATGTTGGTACGACTGATTTACTGCGGTACGCCCTATGGTGCCAATTTGCATAATATTGACTCTGTAGTGAAAGGACTGGGTTCGATTTTCGGTGGAGGCAGAGTTAAAGAGTTATAGTTTTTGACTTGTGATCTGATTGACTTATCTATAATAACAAGTTGTGATCTGTAACGTCAGTGGCTTAAGGAATGGGCCATGGCCAGTAAACAAATAAAGGTCACTCAAAGTGCACGCAAACACAAAAATACCAAACCTAAATGATAGGTGTTAAGTCATTAAGGGTCAAATAATGATTAATGCTGTAAATCATAACTTTTCATAAAAAAATACGCGTTATTCTTGTAAAGAGACAATATGATGTTATAAGAAACCGCTGAGTGTATGATTAGGTATATGAATGCTAATAAAGCTAAATAATCTTTTCAGTTTGTAGGGACTAGGTGAAGCATCATCGCTGCCTACCCGTCGGTTGGGATTAAGCTCAATGATTAAGCTACATACATACTGTAGGTATATATTATATGTGGGTTTAACTACGATGAATGAAACGAAACAAATGAAATGAAACATGAAAACATCTTCTTGGTCAATAAGCTTGTATATTAGGGTTTTGATGTCATATGGAATATTGGTTGCCAGCCTATCGCCCATTAGATGCCATATATCCCTAGTCCCTTAGTCGCTAACGACATGCCGGCAAGAACGGCAGCTAGTTAGCATTCTTTTCACGTCCCTATATGTGAGTATACACTCGTACGTTGAAGAATGAACTCGGCACCCTTGTAAGAGAAAGCCAGGTCTCAGCATTTGATTTTATTCCAGCAGTAACACTCTTTCCAGATTGAAAATCCTGCGCTCGGAGACATTGTGTTGTTGTGGTTAAGGCACTTTTGCACTTTGGGGGTGCTATTCGAAAAAAGAATTTAAGTGTTGCATTGCAGTTGATAGTCAGTATGTAATATCTATAAATTTTAATACAAGTTACAGTTAGGGGCCAATGTACATGTGTAGTGTGTATTCACTGCAATAGTGTATTGTTTAAAAATAAATAAAGGAAAGACAGATATTGGGTGAATATTTTGAATATGCATTGCTATGATTGCTTGTAGAAAGTGACTGTGTGATAGTTTTACTACCTTTCGATAAGTATAATGAATATTGAACAAAATTTGGTTAACCAGTAGATACAAAACAAATTTGATATTTCCAGGAAGACGATTTGACAAGAAGAATCATAAAAAGAATGTTATTAAATTGCATAATCTCAGAGTTCAATTAATATACATTACTCCTCTCTTATTCTACTCACGATCAAAACTATCTTTCAACCCTGCCATTTAAATTCAAAACTATATCTAACCAGAATAGCCCCCTAGAACAGCTTAAGCATATTGGATTCAGGCTGCAGGACTGCTCGGGTCACGTAGGCAACGGAATGAGCTCCTAACCAGATAGATTCCGGCCGGGGCTTCTAAGGTGACGGATAAAATGACATATGGACTAGAGCTGTCATAACCCTGGGTATAATGTCATTCGCTAGTGTCCCTGTAGAGGGGTAGGCATCATGGATCCCCAATTGTCCCGATCCTGATAAAGTACTTTCGTTTTATTGATACTCATACACCTTCTCATACACACTTGGTGGTTCTAGGTATTTCTAACGTCACTCTTTTTTGTCATAAGTGCTGGTATATCATAGTTATATGTATGTGTGTCTAAGTCCTTTGATTAGTAGTTGAACGTGTTTTTGATAACAGACAAACACGTTCATAACCATTAACCCTTTCGGGGTAGTGGTTCCAGAATCCATCTGCGCAATTGCGAAGGTAGTAATTCTATGGCCACCTTGAACCCACATGTTGACTAGACAGTCAGTACTCAATGTGACAGGTGGTAACTCATGTCGCCATTTACAGGCCCTGAATATTACGTATTAAATGAAATGAAATGAAATGAAATGAAATGAAATGAAATGAAAATCTTTTATTCAACATAAGGATATTGATATCACTTATTGAACGTCAAAAAAAAAAAAAAAAAAACATTTTTCATAAAAATATGTCATTAACATAAAAATTATTCTTAAAAAAAAATCAATTTAGATTAATAAAACTAAAACTAATGGCACTTCGTAAAGTCAAACTCTGCAGAGAAGAAATGCCAAGAAACTCTGCAGACAATGTGTACATTAAATTTAAAAATACATAATTCATTAGAACATGATCAAAGCTTCACATCCAACAAATAGTGTTTAATAACAAATTTAAGGAAAGTCCCAATAAGAACCGGAACGTGAAGCCATGATCACACAAAAATGAAACGTCACAAAACATCATTTATATAGTCTTTAACGGTGTAGTAGCCCTTCTCCATCAGCATCGCTTTAGTGCCAACTTTAAATTTTTCTAAAGGTAAGGACTTGATAGACTCTGGAAGTTTGTTGTACATTTTTATGCCCAGGCCCATAAACGAATCGTTTATTCTTTTAAGTCTAGAGCCACTATAATACAATTTATTTTTATTGCGTGTGTTACAATTATGAATTTCTCTTACAAGTTTGTATTCATTAATATTTTTTTTAACATAGACTAAGTTGTCATATATATATATTGAGAAGCCACAGTCAGAACATTTATTGTCTTAAATATATCTCTTAAAGACTCACGAAGGCCCATACGGTAGATCGAGCGAATGGCTCTCTTCTGCAGCACAAATACTGAATTAATATCAGCAGAATTGCCCCACAAAAGAAGCCCGTATGACATGACGCTATGAAAATAACCAAAATACACAAGTCTCGCTGTGTCCACGTCAGTCAGGTGTCTAATTTTTTTTACGGCGTAGGCAGCAGAACTTAGCCTTTTCGCCAGACCACCGATGTGCTCACTAAACTTTAATTTTGAGTCCATTGTGAGTCCCAAGAACGTAGTGGACCCCACAATATCTAGAGCCACATTATTAATTACGATGCTAGTAATTGAACTCCTAACATTAGGCAAAGTAAACCTTACACATTTAGTCTTATTACAATTAAAAGCAAGATTGTTTATTCTAAACCATTGCTCCACCTCCGAAATCACATTACATATCCTTTCTGTTTCGTCTTTTCTTCTACTAACTTTAAATAATATTGAAGTGTCATCCGCAAACAACACCATGTGGCAACGGCCCAGACTTAAATAAGGTAAATCATTTATATAGACCAAGAAAAGGAAGGGCCCAAGAATGGAACCCTGCGGAACCCCCATAGCAGCCAAGCTGCCGCTCGATCGAGCTCCACCGAACTCAACACTCTGGATCCTTCCCCTCAGGTAACATGTAATCAGATCTAGTGCCCTATCACCTATACCGTAATGTTTAAGCTTCATGATCAGAGTTTTGTGGTCCACGCAGTCGAACGCCTTAGAAAGATCGCAAAAGACACCCAGAGTATCCTTTGCTTCCTCCCAGGACCCAAATATATATTTCATAAGATCAACCCCAGCATCTGTTGTTGATCGACCCTTTGTAAAGCCAAATTGTTGCTTGTTGAAAATATTATAACTATTAAAATGTACTTGTAATTGATTTAAAATAAGTTTTTCAAATATTTTGCTAAAAGCTGGTAGTATTGAGATAGGACGATAGTTAGCAGGGTCAGTGGTACTACCAGATTTAAATAATGGAATGATTTTACCGTATTTCATCTGATCAGGAAACTCTCCGCATTTAATACATTGATTAAATATAATGTTCAACTCAGGTGCAACTAAATCTACAATGGCTGAATAAACCTTTACTGAATGGCCCCACAGATCAGATGTTTTCTTTTTCTGGAGTGATTTAAAACATTTGATGACATCTATTGTACTGATTTCTCTGAAACCAAAACAACTGTCACATTTTGGCACATTCTTTTCTAATATACATCTAGCACTCTCTGAACAAGATCTTAGTGGCTCAGTTATTGAGATAGGAATTTTGGAAAAATAACTTTGAAACACATTAGATATCTTCTGATTGTCTGTAATTACCTTATTATTTACTATAAGTTTAGGTTCTTTTATGTAAGAGACATCCCTTCCAGTTTCAAATTTAATTGTTTTCCAAGTTTCCTTGACAACATTTGTGGCATTTTTTATCTTGCCTTGTATGTGCAATTTTTTGGCCTGAGCACAAACCTTTTTGAATATTTTTGAATAATTACTTATGTAATTTTTGAATTCATGGCTATGATTAAAAGATCTTTCTTTATATAATTCATATAGCCGCTGTCTACTTATTTTTATACCCCCAGTGGCCCAATCACAAAAATTCCTCCTACCGGTTATCTTATAACTCTTTGATGTAAAGATTTTTTTATATTCAGAATCAATAATACTGAAAAATGAGCTATACATATTATTCGGAGCATTGGTTTTCAATTGCATAGGGAACCGTCTCAATATGTTTTCCCTGAAACTACTCAAACGGGCTCCCGTGACAGGAACACAGGTAACATTCCTGGGCTGGAAACCGCGGTGATACTTAAACTTCACCAACTGACCATGGTGGTCAGATCTAATATCAGTAGTAAGTTCAGTATGGGATAAACTAAAATTTGAAAATATATTGTCAATACAGGTAGAGGAGGTGCTTGTTATTCTAGTAGGTTGATTAAAATTATGTTTTAAATTATAACTTAAAAATAAATTTAGAAAATTTATACAAACCATAGTGTCCTCAAGAATATTAACATTGAAGTCACCACACACAATCAGGCGCTTATGTTTCTGAATAAGCTTAATAAGCACCTCCTCCATACACTTTCCAAACCCTATAACATCTGAATTGGGTGGTCTGTAAACACACAAAATAATTACATCCTCTATCTCTATACATGACATTTCTATTAATCGCTCAATAGAAAGATCAACAATATCTTTACGTTCTTTAAATTTAATATCATTATGAGCCAATATCAAGGAGCCCCCACGGATTGCACCATTCCTACAAAATGAACTTGCAACGCTGTGGGCTCCAAAACCAAATATTAATTCACAGGACCTCGCCCAATGTTCAGTTACACAAAATATTCCAACCCTGGAAGAAACCAAAAAAAGCTCAACTTCTAACTCTTTACCTAACAAACCTTGTATGTTTTGGTGCACTAAAGTGATGTCAGGCGCTACTACTAACTCATTTAATATGCCAGAGTCTATCTCTTTTGTCTCTCCTATTAATTTAAATTGAAATTATTCCCTGGTACTTTTTCCAGGGAAAAGTCAGTACCCAATTGGGTATTCTGGCCAATAGGGGCCTGGTCAGAAACCAAAACTTTGGTTCGTTCACATAAAGAAAAATGTAGCGACGCTGCTACCTGTCTCTTACAGCTATTAAATAAATAGTATAAACTATTTTTATATTTTATTTGATTTTTAATTAAACAATTAATGTCAATAAAGTTAAAATTATGACAATGCGTACATATAGTATGCAAGCAGCAATTAAGCCCATGTCTAACCCTATTTTCTTCAGCTGGCAACGATGAGGAGTATGGTAAAGTACAAATAATTAACCTATTATTAAGTTTAGACATTAAGCCATCAAATAATTTGACTAGCTTTAATTTATTTATGTTTCCGCGCCTACCACATAAAATTATTATTGTTTTATTCCAATCGCTTTTGTTTTTACTGATATTATTTATCAGTTGAGTCAAAGATGCTCCTGGGTAGCAACAATTTTGTATAGGTGCATCCATAATGCTCCCTAAGTACCTGCCTAGATTTCTACCTATTTCATCACTATAGATTATGATGCCTGCCTGTCCACTAAGGCTGCCCTCATCACACCTACTCACTTTTGAGCAATTTACAAGTGTTTCAGCCACAGGCTGGACACAATCATCCTCTTTCACATCATTCAAGTGGCCACCGCACATACACCCATCTTTCACTAAATTGTTAAACGCATCAACGTTAGACGCACTCAAGGAAAGTAGTTTGTCCATTGCCTGTATATGTTCCCCTATCTCTGTTTGGGCCATATTAGGTTTCCTCACCATGTTTTCCCACACCGTAATATTGGATGCATTTCGTGAAGGTAATTTTATTGAAAAAACGTTCATTAAACTTCAATTCCATTGGTATATGCTTAAGCGGGATTTGAGCCCTGTACCCACTGATACAGAGTCAAGCCCCAAACAACTGAGCTACGTCGAATTTGGTATATGGTACATTTATTCAATAATTCCAAACATCTGATTACCCTACAATCAATTATTTATCTAAAGTGTTACCATATTATTTATACGCCTCCTAATCACTCAATTCTAAGCCCTGCACACCGCACAAGATAAACTTTACAGAACCAATTACCTGCTCAAACAAACAGAGAGGCCCTAAGTCCATTAATGAGCACTAAGCCGAAAAAAATGAGGTTGCAAAGAGGCTTTCACCTCTGGCCTGAGGGACGCTGGCTGTGTACACAAGTACCCAAGCTTATGAAATTTAAAAACATTTTAACAGAAAAAGAAATGGCGCTTGGCGCGTTTTTGTGAAATCTTGTTTTGACAAATACGATGTTTTTGCGTTGGGTGAAATGTTTTTTTCTTTCTTTTTGTGATGTAAATAGTTGGTTTTTTGCTTGTTATTGGATAAATAAGCATCCTATTCAATAATTAATACTAATATTTTACGAGACCTATTTGTAGTAGCTTAAAAGAATTGTTTTTTTCTGAATATTTTTGAAACGATCAATGAAAAATAAAAAATAAACCTACTATCTCTATGGTAAATAGCAGGCTTCAAATAACCTTGGACGATGGTATTGTGACTACATAGGAATAGCTTTATCGAAAATAAAACCAACCGTTCAATGATTTTCCGAAAAGCGGATTTCGTGTCAAACCCCCAGGGATCTGGCTGTATATGGATGAACCCAAGCTTATCAAATTTAAAAAAGATTACAACACAAAATGCAATTATGGCGGGGTTTGAAAAAATATTTTGACAAGGTAATTATGCAACTAACTTTAGACTTACTTAGGTATTTATTATATGTAAATTATTATTACATTTTTTACTTGTAATATATACTGTTTATTTGTATTTACTGTTTGGTGATCCAAAGGCTGGCACTTACCTCGGCCAACGCATTGCTTTGGCCATTCGGAGAGGTAATGTTGCCAGTGTGTTGGGGACCGAGCCTTTCTCTGACAGCGATGAGCTAAAGGAGATATTTTTCCTTTAAAGTTTTATTTTATTTGTTTTTTTTTTATTGTAAATAATGGTTTATTTTCAGTGTAAATTATTTTCCTTACATTAAGTTAAGAAAAATCGACTTAAATGCAATCTTTTCATAGACTTGATATCCTACGACCACTGATATAGTTCATATTTTCAAAGATAACTATGATTTATGTACGTTATGTACGTTAAGGATCTATATCTATCAACTCCGAACACTAATCTGTGGACATCAGATTAGTTGGTGAACAATAAGTTGCAACTTGCACCAAACTACTGCAACACTGAACTAGGTTGACGGAGTGGCCTAAGTCTAGACTTATAGCAATTGCATTTTAACGTACCTAGGTAATTATAGGCATATATAAACGCAGGCGGGACAAATATATTAAGATACTAAGGATATGGGAAATGAAAGCTTCAGTTTTAATCCATACTTAGCTGCAGTTGAATTTTTTTTTACAGATATTTAGCTATATGGCCTCTTTCACAATTGTAAATCAGTTGCGATGGTATGACTCAAATTTATTATATTCACAATTTTTAAAACACGATGTTTATCTGATAAAGTAAAAGCATTGTCAGTAAACCTATAGTTACCTATATTTATCAGAATAGTCAGAAATCACAAAGTCAGGAAATCATTCAATGAAACACCTATCAAGTTGGATGATAAAGATATTACCCCTCGGAGTCAAAATCAGATTCCATGTAGAATAAATCAATTTCTCGTACTTAAAAAGTTTTTGTAAACTACTAAGAAACTCTATAATCGTAAGCATAGACACGCGAACACCAGACTATATCTATGTAAAAAGACTATCATCTTTAAAGGCCAACCGCTCCCATTTGAGCTGCGGTGCTCGTGAGAGAAATCATTTCGCCATCTCCATAGAATCCGTATTAAGTCGATCACTTTGTAATAAGCAATCGCTTGTTCGTTACTCTGAGCCACTGCATCCTTCGAACTTTGATGGAAACTTCTATCGGCAAAAAAGGAGCATTTTAAAGCTGCTTACACGTGGTTCTGAGGGTAAATGGAATTCGTAGTGATGGACTAAAAACCTGCGATTTATAGATTATACTGTTGCACTTATAATTTAGATGAAATGAAATCAAACGCTCCTTATTCAACATCACTTATATACAGCCGCTATCTGTTCGTGATTTATATTTTCTTTTTATATTATACATTTGCTCCTGTCATTCTACCACCTATAGCATTAGTATAGGTATTGCTCTGGTTACAGGTTTTAAGACCATTAAACAATTTTTTTTGCTTTCAATCTAACAAGAACGTTAGCTGTCTAGCAAAACTGTAGATCGAAGAATATCATAGGAGATATTGGCCTGAAATCTTAAATTTTCTTTTATCGGGTTACAATGAATAAATATTTGTCCGAAGCGGCCCATGTCATAGCAAAGCGGCTACAAAGGGGGAAAACTATTTGTAAGTTTTTATTGCGGTCCCTTAGGCCCTTTCGCCTAAGCCCATGAATATGTTTAACCCTCCTCTAAAGGCCGGAGGGAATCTGCTTATAAGTTATTTTTCGTAATATTCAACTTTGATATTTCCATAATGGGAACGATCAAACGCTATCACGAGTAACGATTTTTCGTACGCTTCAAGGGAGTAATTTTGGTGAATGATGTCTCGTATTAGTTGTTTGGAGGATCAGGATATAGTATAAATAACTTTTAGGTATTTATCACCATTATTCAAGATACAGTTAATACTTTATTACGAGTATTTATTACAGAGATTTATTACTTAGTTTACTTATTTAAGGAGTTACATTTTCGGTATTAGTGTTGGTTAAGTTCACGTCACAGTTTTAAAAGTCAATATTTGAATACAATTATTTATTTTGTGTACATTTTTTTATTTCTTGTAAAAATTACCTCCATAATTTCACAAAATACATTTCCCTAGACAAGAGAGAAACAATTCATCCCTAGATTTACTATGAAGTTTGTAACAGTTAATTAATTAAACTATGAATGACAGGTTATTAACCGATCTCATACTATCCTACTAAACTCCTCTCAATACCCAAATTACACATTTTCTGCCAATACATAAATAGCCTGAAATGCAGAGATTTTATGGCCATAAATTCTTTATCTTGACCAAACTGCGGAGTTGAAATAAATCTTTCGAAAGGGTGTGGATGTCCACAGACATTACCTAGGCTACGTACGCCACATTGCACTGTTAGGATAAGGGCAGCTTATGTTGATAAGCTGAGCGGGTAGCGGGAAACATACATATGTATACTTAAGGATTTTTAATAAATTTTGATATGGACGCTCCTTGATGATACAATATCTAGGTCTTCTTTAGCACATATACATATGTACATATATATACATATGTATATACATCCACATCCTTTTATCTCTTTCGGGGTGGGCAGAACCTCGAAGACACAATAGTATCCCAAGTCACTTTTCAGCGTGAAAATTACGGTATGATGTCATATCGATCATTGGTAGCAAATGCCTAACCCATCGTCCAGTAAATTACATTAGTTCCTAGCAAAAATACGACAGTCACTTTTTGATGCCGTAAGTAGAAACTGTAACGGCGATTAATTATTTGGAGATGTATGAATATCAATGAAGCTAAAGTAGTTTGGCAGAATCGGTAAAAATGAAAATCCGCGATCTCATTCTACCCCTTCGAAACTAAACAAAAACTATCGAAGGTCATATGAATGACTTTGTATGTACGTATATATATATATTACGTTTCTCCCCGCCTCTCCACAAACCGCAGCCTTATCACAACATATTGCATTCTTGTGGTGAATTTACGATGCATTATGCAACCATGTGTCAGGCTATGTTAGGAAATGCATGGCAACAATCAGTCCCTGTTGCCTTAATGTTGATTGTTGGCGTGCCAACGTTGGCGAATGGGCCCGATAATGCAACGACCGATAGCTTGGCAAATACGAATTGTTGGCCATTGTTGAATTAATGTTGATTATTCAGTGCTCGAGTTTTCTGATAGGTTTTACGGACTTTGCTATCTTCAAGTTAAGGAATGTAATATGTGATGCGTTTTTAAGCATTTCTAAGTTATTGATTACGTCACTGAAGATTAATTGTATTTTATGGCATATTAAAAATAACTAAATTAATTCAATGTCACATTAGTTTCTGGCCAGCTGGTGAAACAAGGTTTATTTGTAGCCATAATACACTTTGCATACGTAGAAAAAACCAGTGACAATCTAGTTATTATTGAGTAGTAATGATTGTGTTTTTCGCATTGTATTTAAATATTAGAGTAACATTAGCATACTTATGTCAATTTAGTAGAAATGTATATTTTCAAATGTGGATAGGTCAAAATGTAATTATAGACATACATCATAGTAATTAATTGATATCATACACATAAATAAATGTACACAACACGCCATCTACCTTAATCTCTCGACACATTTTAACAACATTTAACAACAAATACGTAATATATTCGTAGCATCCAAAGAGACGAATTTCGTAGCTTTCGAAGCTGTCACGTTATTTTTGAACCGTGGGCCCGTTGTCCACCAAATCACGTCCGTTTGAATGGGGTCACGTTCAGTTCGCGTATTACAATCCTGAATGGGCGGACCCTGTTTTAAAAACGCCGGGGACGTTGCAGCCACGGTTTGAGTTCCGGCAGAATTGAGTATTGCTATACGTGAGGTGCAATCGAAGGTGTGGTTAAGGTGTTGTGAACAAATGCACGAAAGTGTAAAGTGTATGGTTTGATCTGGGTGGATGGTGGTTTATTTTGAATGGTATGTTCGGTTTTGTGTTGTGTCATAAATGTGTAAGGAGACAAAGACAAAGAAACACTCTTTGTGACACATGCGTAAATAGGGTGTACAATTATTACTTAGTCTCAGCATGGGCTGCCTCTTCTGGCGTATAAATAAATAAATAGAATGTAGGAAAAACGTGTTTTCAAAAGATATTTTGTAATTTTTTATTATTTTTTTTTATGTATAGTTACAATTCAAGCTCTTATAGCAACATTTATTACCTCTGACTTAAATAAGCGAGATAAAATTAGTTATTTTAACTTATGTTCTGAAACCATCTGGAATTTATTCTCAACCATAATATCTGTGAAATCCTTCTTTAATAATATTGTTGTTGTTTAAAACAGATCCTTCTCAGGTATCACGATCTAGAGATACCAACGATGAATGTCTAACTGCGGCATATTACACTGAGTTACCTACTTAAAATTATCATAAATTGCGTTGTAATACTAAGAAATATCAGTCGTCGTGTCTTTTAACATAGATTGATTTAATTGTTCATCGTTATCATGCTACTAAACTATATAAGCAGCAATAAAATTATGCTAATCACTAATCATGCTATCATCAAGCCAGTTCTTATAACTCCGTAATCAATGATTGGGCTGCTACATGAAATGAGGGAAAAAACGCCAGCCAAATTTGACTCCGGACTAGAATTTATAGGTGTTTTTGGGACGCTCTAAAACGAAATTAGGGAAGTTCGCAATTTCAGATAACTTCCACTGCAGTTAGAAAAAAACACCCCATTTTCTATGACACGTATTTTAAAATAATTAAAATTGTGAGATAGCTAAAGATTAATAACTGTCGTCATGGTTATAGGATCTAAATGTAAAACACTGAGATATAATATGTCTTCTAGGTTTTGAACGCCCCCAAAAGGGAGACAAATACGTGTGTTTTTCTATGTATGTTTTACATACATACATACACATCACGCCTGATTCCCTGTAGAGGTAGGCAGAGATCACGGATCCCCATTTGTTCCGATCCTGACAGACCACTTTCGCTTCATTGACACTCATACATCTTCTCATACACACTCGGCGGTTATAGGTACTCCTAACGTCACAATCACTAAACTCCTGATGTATGTTTTAATTTAAAAATATCTCACAAATAGACAATATTATGTGATTTCACTGTGAATTTACATTTGCTAATAATATGTTAACATGATGCAATGTTTGCGGTTAATTTTCGACACTTTTATAATGCGTCATTAAATATTTGAGTTGTAGATGATTTCTATTTAATTTTCACACATGTTATAAACGGCAGGACATTGTCTGTGTCAGGACGAATGACCATCCGATTGACGTGCTGTTCAGTACAGGAAAAGAAAACTTTGTATGGTAATCCACATAGAATCGAAATTGGTAGTTGGTAGTTAAAATGTGGCAATTTAGTGGCCAAAGATCTTCGCATATGTTAACAACCCCGAACGGGCTAAGACGTATTATAATCAACGACCAGACTGGAAAGCAGAAGAAAAGCGGTGTTCTTAACTTTGCCTCCACCGGGAATCGAATCGCGCCACGGAGGTCGTCAAATGTTCTTTATGTTCATATACATAGTGAATCTCCATAGACACTGCCTCTATCTGGATTCCACCATTGATATAACTACGAAAGGGCCAAAAATAAAACTTCAATAAATACATTTATAATTATAATTATTTATTACATACGAGTACTGTCATTATTGTCAATGTTCTTCTGGTCTTGTTCATGGGCCTCAGCCAGAGTGTCTGGCAGTTTCCTGTTATTGGTTTCCGGGAGTAAAAGGACCAAAAGACCAGAGATTACGGCCATGGATCCGAATATCATTGTTGGTAGGAATTCGTAGAATTTCGCCTGAGGAAAATTCAATGTAATAATTAGTTTTCTTACATATTTTGTTATTTATAAATTTTATAGATATAGACATTAATGTGTGTATATTCACAAGATCATTTACAATGTCACTCAATGTGTGGTATACCGCAACCTAGAAAAATATTCTGAGAAATAGTTCTATTTGTTGCCTATAGCCCAGGATTACCTTTTATGGGCAACAGTGCACTTCATATAGTTTTTAATGGGTTATTTCATGCTTTGCATTGTATGATTTTTTGTATCACAGTAAACGTTTTAATTCCTGTTTTACTCAATAAAGATTATTATTATACGTACACAGTAAAAATATTTAGAAAAATTTATTATTAAAAAAATAGGCTGACTATCATCATCAAGACATTTATTTTAAACTCTAATCTCCATCTAACAAATTAGTTACTTACTTAGTACGTAAGCTTGAAGTGACCAATGACCGTCACAATACCAATAGTAACAAAGTTACTAAAACTTCTTAATACACTAAATAATTCCTCACATCCCTTAATCACTTCTTACAAGACTTACTCACCAACAATGGCATTAAAGGAGCACTTGTAGATCCAATTCTTCCAATAGTAGAGCAAGCGGCTAGCAAAGTGCTTCTATAGTTAGTAGGGAACACTTCAGCAGCGAAAACGTACAGGGAATTGTAAGCAAGAGTTATGAAGAATTTTCCCGCAAAGTAGAATACCAGGGACCATATGCCATCTGTAAAAAAGTACATAAATATATCACTTATGTCTTCAGTATACAGTAAGAAAAAAGTTACAATGAAACCTAGCCGCTTATTAAGATACATTTGTTAGTTCTTTGCCTTTCAACTTTCGGACGTATAAATGCGTTTGTATATAGAATCCTTATGTCATCAAATTGGACACTGTCGATATGGCGAAAGGTTGGCTTGAGTTGGTAAAAGTTAGCAAATATAGTTTCCCACAAAGGTGTGCAGACTTGGATTACATAACCTTTTTATCTGATTCAAATTAAAGTTAGAGTTAGATTGAAGATTTCTTAAATAACAATTGAAATCACAACTTCAAGCCATTTCTTGACTCTTGCAAAGAAAGAAAAGAGCAAAGAACATCCAGCTTTATACAATTTACATTCTAGCATAATTAAGTTTAATTACCTGGTATAAAGCCGTAGTTGATCAAAATCGTCCCAGTCAGCAGAAATGCAATCGAAATGACCTTCTTCCTCCCAAACCTGTCCAGCAGGATCAACTTGCAAACATTCGCCGGCGCCTCTATCAGTAGAACCACTATGTAGTACAAATAACTATTTCCTGATAGTTGTATCGCGTTTATTGAAAGGCCATAGTATACCAATGTTGACGTGATCCAAAGGAACGAACACACTGCAGTCCTTTTCCAAATCATTGGAGACAGTAACAACTGTTTTAAGGTTGAGCTATTAGCTTGTTTGTTCTCGAATTTTCTTTCCTCGCGCAGTTTTACGGCGTGTTTGAGAACGCTTTCGTAGACTTGATTCGGGACTTCGACTGCGTTCATGCTCTCAGACTTTTTCAGGATACTCATAGCTTCCTCATACCTGCCTTTGGTGAATAACCAACGGAAACTCTCTGTGAGGAACCACATGTAAAAAATGACGAGAATTGCTGGTGAATAGATAATGAAGAGTAGGTATCGCCAGTGCTGCAGTTGCCATGCTAGCAGAGTGACGGTCACGCCTCCCAATATGAACATGAAGTTGAAGATTAGACTCACGAATACTCGCCCTTTTGGTATCACGAGTTCTAGAGCTGGAAAAAATGAATAATTTTAACATACTTTTTGATTATTAGCAGCCATTGCTATATAGGTGTTATAGGTTCTTGTGTCTTTTGACTAGATAGATAGCACACAACGTGACAGGTTAGGTTAGGTTAGCAATGTTGCCGTACTATTTTTCTCTCACAGCTATTGCATTCTTTTAAAGAGAAAACGCACATAAATATGTCGGCAATTTGAGTGGTTATTCCATTACCATTCGTCGAAACTAAGAATCTAACAACTACCTCTGAATACCTAGCGTGACATAATTACAAATATTTCTAAGAACAGCTAGAAACTTTATTTAACCTTGGATTTCATGATTCGTACAAACTATTCAGAACATGCCGACCGCATCAAATCCCACATCCGTCAAATTTTGATAGATGGAAGATACGGCACCTCCGTGGTAAACTGATTCTATTGTTGGAAATAATTCACGTGTCGCCACTGGGTGAATTTATTCGTCACCTTTTTCCTTAACATCACTCTAATGTATATTATTATTCCGACAGTCTATGTACTGCATTGTCATAAAATATAAAAGCTTAACATATGCGTACCTTTGTTATAAAAATGCTAATGATAAACTGACAATTGCCGTTCAAATAGACATATGTTTTGGAGTCTTTATGTGGTTACTTTAGTTACATAAATATATAGATCGATGTCTCCTTAATCATATCATAAATCAATTAAATTCGCCTTTAAAGTCGCAATTGTAAGTATGCAAGTTGAAACAATCTATTTCAATTAATATGAGAGGAAACTTTCCTATGCCTATCTGATAGCTAATGAGCTTCTTGTCTGCAACTATATCTAAAAAAAAACTTTGTTTTAAAGTAAACTCGGTTATGAGTAATTAATACGAAACATGACCTATACCAAAACGTTATTAACATCATATAGCTTCATATATTACCTAAGACGAAGCACGCAGTATATATGCCACTTCCCAAAGCCGGCTCCAGGAATTCAAATACGATGAACATCTCGTAGCTGGTAGACAGACCTCTGATGAGACCGAAAATGCCATTCGCCACCGCTGAGAATACCACAGCAGTTTTACGACCATACCTAGAAAGAAAGTATATGAAGGCAGTTCAAATAGTTTTGTATTATCCGAATCCTAATAAGACATATAACAGTCAGATAGACGCTATATTGAAAAAGGGGACGTTAGGAGTACCTATAACCGCCGAGAGTGTATGAGAGGATGTATGAATATCAATGAAGCGAAAGTGGTCTGTCAGGATCGAGACAAATGGGGATCCGTGATCTCTGCCTACCCCTCTACAGGGAATCAGGCGTGTTGTGTATGTATGTATGTATTATCCGAATCGTGTGCTGCCGGACTAGTGATGCAGCCTAGCTGTATCTTATACTGAGACGGCACCTTTTCAATGCATCGAAAATTTCATTATTGATGTTTAGTGTTTGTATCAATGTTATTTAATACAGTGAATAAAGTGTTATCTTTCTTTCTTCTTATTATTATGATTTATAACGATATATCTGTATAAACACGCTCCCTTGCGGTTAAGCAAGCACTGAAGTTAAGCAAGGTTAGGCATGTGCAAAATCCGAATGGGTGACCATTTCATTGCACATGCTGAAGATTTCGGAAAAACATTGGTAGGGAATCTATACCAACTCACCATGTCATGTAGAATATAGTTTTGAGAGATTCGCAATAACTTCGACTAACGTCGCACGGTGATCAAATATTGATATCTAGGTGTAGATAAATATTTTCCTCGATATTGAGGTACTTAAATAAAAGTCATGAAGTACTCACAGTAGATATTTATCTATCATATACTATTATAATTTTGACACAAATCAGTTTTTTTCTGTAACTATCACGTATTAAAGCCATCACAAATCAGTTTATTTTGTTTATTGTGAATTTCAACAAGTTTTGCGTGCTTATTGAATCGTCTTGTGTTGACAACATACTTATTTGTTCAATTCAGTAAAAATGGTGCACATAGTAGAAGGTATGGTGGTATATTTAGAATTTGTTATATTTGTTTACAGTGTTTTGTTTTGCATAAAAAAATAAGTTAAAAAATATATGTCTAAAAGGGATCTTTTCGAACTTTCAACCTTCCTTCTCTTTAAAGAAACAAAATAAAACAGTATGAAATGGTCGTTTTATGTTAGGTACAAGTCTTTACTAATAAGATATGTTGTTTTTTTTACTCTATTTCTGCCTTTGTAGAACAAAGTATGTGGTTTTTCAGGTAATGGTGCCACAATAAAAAATGGTGATTTATTCAATTGTTTAAAAAGACATCCACCAATTAAACAAACTACCACTAAATCTAAAAATATTAATATCTTTATTAATTCATTTTTGTGTTTTTTCTTAATTATATTTAAATATTGTGTTAAAATTCAAATCTATATTTTTTTCTAATAAAAAAATAATATTATTACATACTTAAATACTTGTTTAATTGGATTAATCATAAATAAAACCAAATAAAATATTTTTACTAGCAAAATATTTTTCTACACCTAAAACCTAAAATTTGATCACCGTGCGTCGGGTTAATGATAAAAGTAACTTAATTATATAAAAATTTACGCGATAAGTCCCGTTAGTTATCAATCATGTCACGTAGAGTTATGGCTATCTGGTTAAACGTGACAACAACGCACTGGAAACAACACTGAAATGAAGTTTCTGACTACAACTGAAAGGGCTAACAACATAAATGTTATATATGTACACTTACTTGTCAGACAGAATCCCAGTAAACGGTATAGAGATGAGGAATCCTGCATTGTGGACAGTTCCTACTAACGATCTCTTCCAATCTTGGCATCCTAATTTGAACTGTACAAGAAAAAAAAACATATACTACATACACACAAATATTCATGCCTCTACGTCCCTGAGGGGATAGGTATCAATCGCCACCTGGACTGATCCTGACTAATCTCCCTTGCTTCACCTATTAACCTTCTCATACATGCTCTTCTATTCTTCACGCTGCGTACACTTGCCTCGAGAAGAATGTCCTAAATTCCTTGTAGTGCCTATTGGTGAAAGGTTGCTAGCTTATCTACTAATAGAATCCATTTATAGCATGCCAGGAACAAAGCTAGCATTCTATTTACGTTATTCAATACCTTACTGTGGTTTGAAGATGTCAATGAACCTGTCTTATTATGATGTATGTTTCAAAAGGTGTCTGAATGTGGTATTACACAGGTCAAGAAAAGAAGAAATATTAATTAAGGAGACATAGACAGTATAAAAACATTGCATTACATATACATTAAAAAACACACACACATACATATTTTGTTTAAAGAAATACTATGTTTGCGACACCAAACAAGAACTGTCACGGTATAACACCGTATGTTATATCCTATCATTAATTAGAAGTGTTTATTTATAGCAATGCAAATCTTTTCAAGTCCCAACCTAGTACACGATACGTCCTTTAATCCCTTCCGGGGTGGACTGAACCATGAAAACATCTTCTTGGTCACTTGTAATATCATGTTGTAAAATCATATGGAATAACGGTGACAGGTTGCTAGTCCCATCTCCCAAAAGATTCTATCCATCCCTATTCCCTTAGTCGATTAGCAGCTAGTTAGCTTTCTTTTTAGGTCCCAGACTAACACGGGACCAGCACACGATGTAATTACTAAAAATGTTTTGTGGCTATATTACGTCCTATTGTTAAAGAATTACTTATGTGAAGATAACTTCGATGTAGTGGTTGCGTGTTGAGATAAAACTTAGATACGATTGAGATATAAGTTGTAAATGCGAATTGCTACATTCCGGGGCTGTTTAATTGGTGTTAGACGTATTAGGTTTCCATTGCTAGTCTGGGATATATAAAGATTACTAACTAAACTAACTGCCGTTTTTCCTTGCATGTCGTAGTAGATGATTAAGGGACTAGGGATTAATTGAATATATTTTAATTGCGCAATGGGCTAGCAACCCCAATATTTATGATAAAAAGTGGCCTAAGAAATCTTATCTTCTTAAAAGATAATAGAACTTTTTATTGGAATCTATAAGGCGATGGATCAGCAACCTGTCATCAATATTTCATATGACATCACTACCCCTCGTGACTGGGATTAGTGACCTAAGAGATATTTTCTTTAAAGGTCTGTCCTGCCCAAAAGGGATAAAATGAAGTGAATGTGTGGTGATTAATTTGTTTTTGTAACTTAAAGGTACCTTATCAGAAAGAAAATAATAAGAATAACTTAAATATAACCTATTATGTTAGTGTTGGCTATTGGTGAAACGTGGACTTTGAATGACCTTAAAATCTTTGTGATTTTTACTCTTAGTGACGACAATGGTCACTCAAACCACTGATTACCCCCCAAAAAACTCAAAAGAAGTTAACACATTCTGCAGTTCTTATTCGCTCTATTTATTATGCAATGTACGAACAACCTGTCATGTCCTTTGCTAGCTTGGGACATAAAAATAATGCAAACTAGCTGCCGTTCTTCACTGCATGTCGTAGGAGGTGACTAAGGGTAAATAGTCTGTTTTGAGCGATGGGCTAGCAACCCCAATATTCATGTTATAGGTTCTGTCCACTCCGAAAGGGATTAAAGAATCTGAATACAAACAGCGACATACTCGTTCAATACACGGACACACACATACATAACATCTACGCTTATTTGTCCGCCCATCAAGCGTAATTTGAATTGCCAAGGTAGTCGAATTAATCTTTTGTGAACTGTGTACCTACTCGTTCGAATGTGGGTTTAATTTTAACTGGGCATAGGTGTACCTACTCAGAGTCTATTGTGCGAAGTGCTACCAACCTTCACGCTTGTTTACTTGAATAGGGCCTTCATTGAACGATGGAAGTCTAAATGAGTATTTTTAAAGGACGATGCCCTATATCCGGCGAATGTATTGGGAGGTATGGATGTCGATATAGATACGTGGTGTATTTGGTGTTTGAATTAGAATTCCCGCGCAAATCTGGTACTTAAATAGAATGTCAACTAGCTGCCATTCTTAGAGATATTGGTGGTATTTTTAACATTTTTTTCAATTTTATGGTCTACTTGTAGATAGTAAATATGTTCCTTTCTTTCTTTTTAATAGGAACAAGGAGTCAATGGAATATACTGCGAAGCAACCTACCACCGATATTTTAATTCAAAAATGTTAATCCAATTCCGTCCTTTAATCCCTTTCGGGGATAATTTCTACATGATAATATCTCATAGGTCACTTTTTAGAGTGAATATTGGCGTTGTGTTGTTATGGATCATTGGTGCCAGGTTGCTAGACCATCACCCAATAGATTTGATTCACCCCTAGTACTCCTATGACATGCCGGGAAGAGCGGCAGCTAATTAGCATTGTTTTACATCCTAGCTAACATGGAACATCGAAATGTTAATGAGAGGGTTTTGTTTGAAAGGGGTATAAACGTAAGTATAAATGCATATTCAAGCTTCTACTTCCAACCAGGACAGGCAGAGACAATTGATTGCATCTTGAACTTCTACCCATTATTATTCTCATACTCATACATACTTTTCTACACCTTACTACCTAATTACTTATATGTATGTATAAAACTAGATGCCTAGATGCTAGATAGATCGATGACCTGAAAAAGGTCGCTGGTAGCGGTTGACTGAGGGCCACGAGTGATCGTGTTTTGTGGCGTACTCTTGGGGAGGCCTACATCCAGCAGTGGACTGACATAGGCTGATTGATTGATGTATAACACAGCCCTTACCTCATAAGCTATAGAATGATCTTGCGCCTCCTCGTAAACAATCTCGTCGCAAGTGACAGTAGCGTTACTGTCAAAGTTGTCAGGCACACAAACGTCATCTGTCACATTTTGGTGGTAGGCAAATCTTTGACACTTGTCAAAAACCCCCTCCGTGTTAGGTATTGTGAAGTTCAAGTAGTCACTGTTGTTGCTTCCCGCACATTCTTTGATGGCACATCTGAAATAATAAGAATATATTTACATACACGTCACGCTCGTTTACCTTAAGAGAGGTAGGCAGTGGCAAAGATGCGCAATTTTGCAGGTCCGGACATGCCAAATTTGCGTTCCATGTCTCCTTGTATTGTAGCTGAGGTACAACAGTGAGTAAAACAGTGAGTAAAACAGTGTATACCTCGGGATCGGCTATAAATAGTCGAAATTATTTATTTTATTTTTTATTTGACGACCTCCGTGGCGCGATCGGATAGCCGCCGGTTCGATTCCCGGTGGAGGCAGAGTTCATAACTACGCTTTTCTACTGCTTTCCAGTCTGGTCGTTGATTATATATGTATTTATCTATATATAATATGTACATATTTCTTAAATATACGTTAAGTAGTACCCTTAACACAAGTCTTAAATTAACTTACCAAGGGGCTAGATCAATTATTGGTGTAATAATGTCCAAATATTATTATTATTTTGCCTACATCTTCAAGCGAGGCCAAAGTGTATGTTCAATTAATAAACAAAATGATAGATAGACTCATCATGGTATTTGATGAGGCACATTACCTTTTTAGGTGTGCCATTGTTTAAACACTTACTTATGTCATAACAACATCTACACACATTCCCTTAGCCACCTACTTGATAAATAGAAGTGAATTTTGTTTCCTTGATATTAATAAACGACCTTTAGTATACTTAGTAGTTATAGGGTTGTACTCGTATATACATGTATTTATACGCTGTACTTATAACCCTTTCGAAGAGGACACAATTACGATGTCAAGAGAGATCATCGCCAGAAAGATCAAACGTTTTCATGGTAAGTGTTAAAGAATTTTAATATACTATTTATAAATATAATCATTTAAATATACTTAGTGATACAAAGGTCATTGGGCATAATCCGACCCGGTTTTCGAAATATTTGCTACAAAAATCAAATTATTGGTAAATTATTGAGGGCTAGCCTATATTTCATTTTGTGATGTTAAAAAACAAAAAACCGCATGGTTGGTCTGAAATACAACTATTGAAATTGAACTATTGGCTTTCGGGACTCAATCTCCTCTATTCAAGAATTTGGCTATAATCCTCAGATGCCACCATCCAGATCTAGAGGAGAGCAACTTACAACCGAAGATGCGAACAAGTCTAGACTTATAACAATGTGCCGGTGGGTTGTCGACACAATGAACGGTCGTTTCAAAAAAGATTATAAGCTATTCCGACACACATATTTTAATATTTCTTTGCCTAACATGATGGCGGATTTCCGAATCACTGCAGCGATCATTAACGATGGGGCAAACACCAAGAACAAATAGATGCGCCAGCCATGTTCTTGGACAACACTATTGTGCCTGTTGACATAGATTATGTTGAATAAAAACTGTTTGATTTAAACACACATTTGTTTGATTTAAAAATGCATCAGATTATTCCTATCGTAATAGTTCATTACCTATCAATTCAATGCAAATAGTCAAAAATGTCTTATCATTACCGTATATCACTTACATTTATTTTTTTCAATTTTTGGGCAGATTCCCATACTCTACATTGATGCGACATATATATTCGTAAACTAGGGACGTTTATCTAAACATCCATACCAATTTTGTCTCTGTAGGCCGTGGGTATAGTTTTCATAGTAAGTTGCCCAGTAACCTTTAAACTTAACACCAAATAAAAAAAATGTACGGCTCTTGTTGATCGAAGGTTTTGATGGTGAAGGTGTTTTATTCCAATGAAGCAAAATCGCTTTTTTGAAGTCGAGAAATATAACATAATATGTATACAATCGTTATGTGTTTGTATATAGGTAGCTATTTAGGTGTTTTTTAGGTAAGTATTTATATATTTGAACATTATTTACCATAGCATTCCCATTACATCAGCACAACTGAAACACACCGTATTATCTGCCTACCCTTATCGGTAATCTATTATAAACAGAACGAAAGCCATCGGGCTGCCAGATTTAATCAGACGTGATAAATTAATTAACTTTCCTAACACAATTCATTTAACGTACGAATGTTGCCACGTGGATTGAATTTATTAAAATAAATCCTCAACTAGTACGTGACTTGATTGGATTTACCTTTTTAGATAAAATAAAAATAATGCTACGTTGCCTTAGTGGTTAAAGTGAGATTCTGAAACCTAAGCTTCCAAGTTCAATCCCCACAAATTGCCAAGTAATTGAAAAAATGCATCATTTCTATGATGAGTCATTAACAAAGACAAAACAAAAGACAAACGTATTCACGACCATTAACCCTTGCGGGGTAGTCAGCGGTTCAGGAGTCCATCTCCGTAATTGCGAAGGTAGTAATTCTATGGACACCTCGAACACAAACTTAAGAATAACTCGAACTACAGATAGTGTTTACCAGATAGTCAGTACTCAATGTGACAGGTGGTAAGCCATGTCGCCAATTACAAGCACTTTTACCTGTTCGGGGAACAGGTAGGTTTCCTCACGATGTTTTCCCTCACCGCAGTATTTGACGCATTTCGTAAATTGTTCTTATAAAAACATTAACATAATGCATATTATAATATACTTATAGTAGAGGATCCCAGGGTCATGTACCATTGTTAATTAATGTTACAATCAAACCGACTTTTCACCAACATGTCTGTTCTTCTATATCGTCGTCTAAATACGCTGACTAAAGGACTACATCGTAAATAAACCAGCCTATTCCTCGGTATGTGCAACAAATAGTCAGCATTATTTTGCCTACATCTTCAAGCGAGGCCAAAGGTGGTTCAATTCATAAACAATATGTTTGATAGACTCATCATGGTATTTGATGAGCTTCATTACCTTTTAAGGTGTACCATTGTTTAATAAATTGTCATAACAACATCCACACAACACCCTAAACCACCTACTTAATAAATAGAGGTGTAGGCTAATTCTGTTTTTGTCTGTAAACATTTGTTTTTTTTATGATAATGACGATTTTTAGTAACGTATTGTATTGGACGACAGTATTATGTAATATTACTCGTTTTAGAGCTTGTTTTGTTATATAAGGTGCTATTTTTAGTATATGTACTAGATTGATGGAAAAAATAAACATCTCATAAGAAAAAACTATTTGGTATGTTTCCGTGAACAATATTTCAATATCACAGCATTTATTTATTCAATTCTAACGACTTAAATTATTTACTAAATTATTTATAAATTAATTAATAATAAAACTATAAATAAAATATTTGAGCCAAATCACTGCCAACAGGGAGAGTGCCCAAAATGCTTGCAGCATTTCCAAGCTAAATGGCTATGGTATGTTCCCAGAATTTTGCTGTATGTTTTGATCTCTTTATTTTAATTTTTTATTGAGTGAATACTAGTAATGTACTCTATAACCCCTAGATGAATAAGCTGCATATAAAGTATAGGCACAGATAATATAATACTACAGGTATAGGTAAAAATATGAGAGTAGAAGTTAGACATAGAAATACAATCAATACTTGTCCAGTTCACAAACACTATCCAAACCAAAATAGGTGTTCTCAGTTTTTCCTCAACAAACCCAGACAAACTTTTCATATCCGTTACAAATTTGCACAAGTGTCATAATAATTAGTCTATTCACTATTTTATAGACTCCACAGAAATAACGCAGAACTAATTGAAATTAACATAACGTGAATGGCTAAAGACCTTCAAAATTAATAACAGGCGTATCTTGCATACTTACTTATTTTCATGAGAAAACATTAATACTATTATTCATTACATTATTTGAAGTGTTCTAAAAGTGTCTAAGTGAAAAAATTTAAATAGAATGGACGCGTATGACAAAAGGCAGACTTTTGACGCATTTTTGGAAATTAAAACACTAAAGGTATTTAGGTATTGTCAGGCATTAGAATAGTAATTATCACCAATAAATTACGTACAATTTGTCCATATAATAGTCAAAAAGTATTTCAGAACCTTTTGAAGTAGATTTTGGAAATTGTTAATGTATTAATACATGAAAAAAATTACGAATTATATAGAACTAGCGACCCGCTCCAGCTTCGCACGGGTATAAAATATATAGCCTACTCCACTATTTAATGGATGTTATTATACATATAAACCTTCCTCTTGAATCACTCTATCTATTAAAAAAACCGCATCAAAATCAGTTGCGTAGTTTAAAAGGTTTAAGCATACAAAGGGACAGAGAAAGTGACTTTGTTTTATACTATGTAGTGATGGTAGATGATATGATGGTTTGTGATTTTTGCCTTGCCTATTCTGCGATATCTGTATTCAGCGATAAGTAACACCATCGTAAGTTGAGTACTGTACTAGTAATAATAATAAGATTCGTCTGATCCAGCAATAACTCCGTATGTTAACTATTCTGAAACATTCATAGACTTCAACCCTGCAAAAATAATGAGCGTGAGCGCAAAGAGTAACGATTCTGATGACCGGGAGTCGAATCCTGGGTCTGCCATATTATACCAATGAATAAAATTTTTAATGTTTTTTTTACTTAATTCCATAATCGACAGTCGCTAACGGTCAGGGAAAACATCGTGAGGAAACCTGCCTACGACGATACGGTTCATACCCCATTAAGTGGGGTGCTGTCTAACTAGTGAAACGCGGCCTTGGCGCTGTAGTAGTGGACTTATACCTAGCTTACCTTCAAATTTTTGTAGATGGGCACTCAAGCCTCTTAATACACCGCCACAATAAGAAAGGAAATATGTATGTACAAATGTCGTGAAGCTTATGTATGTAAATTAGATGGAAATTAAGTGTACATAACATGTCTAAAACATAGTGGTATTCTGTGCAGGGATTTCAACAACACTAACTAGCTGTCAATCTGCCTCTAATTAGAATAATATTGTTCGTTATTAGGCCATAAGCTATGCGATTACTAGAAAATTAGTCACTCGAAATCAACTCAACATAATGAGCAGTAAACATGACAACTTTAGTAACCGGTCGCCCTTCAAACTTCAATTAAAATGCTAAATACAACATAATTTCACTTGCCTATTTTAAGCCAAGCAATTACTCTTGCAGTATTTATAAAATGTCATGACTTTAGCCTGTAATTATATGTAATAAGTCTGGGCTGGTATAAGCACTAGTTTCACCAATCTAGTCACCGCGAGAAAATCGGTTGCTTAGCAACGAAAACTTGTTTGAGAAATCAGATTATTACGTAGATAGACTTAGTGTATAGCTAGTATATAAATAGGTAGCTAACGAGTTGCCTTTCTTCCTGGCATATTGAAACAAATGGTTCCTGACATATTTGGTATAAACTAGTAACCTGTCATTAATATCACTACATAGTATAAAACAAAGTCGCTTTCTTTGCCCTGTGTCCCTTTGTATGCTTAAATCATTGAAACTACGCAACTGATTTTGATGCGGTTTTTTTAATAGATAGAGTGATACAAGAGGAAGGTTTATATGTATAATAACATCCATTAAATAATGGAGTACGCTATATATTTTATACCCGTGCGAAGCCGGAGCGGGTCCCTAGTTTCATATAAATTGCATCGCAATACCAAAAGTAACGATAAAGATCGAGGAGATATATATACCTGTCTATCATCTGTGTAAATTTATCTGTCACTTCTAAAAGGACTAAACATCCGTGAGGATATTATGTATAAACGATGATATTATATTCTTAGCATATCAACGTAATCATACGTTCAGTATAATCGAAGAGTAATAAATAATGGAAGCAATTGGGTGGGAACCTATCAATTTCTTTTTATTGATAATAAAAACGTTTATTTTATAACTGCAAAAACACACACGAAGACATAATACAACTTATGCAAAACACAGATTTGATGACAAACATGCGAAAAGATTAATAACTAACGGGACTTATCACATATGTTTTTATATAATAAAGTTACCTTTATTAACCCGACGTTTCGACTACGTTGCAGCAGCCATGGTCACGGGCAGACTATATAAAAACATACGCGATAAGTCCCGCTAGTTATTAATCATGAGTATAAATCGCGAATCTCTTAAAACTATAACATGCGAAAAGTTCTTGTGTGTGCCATTGCGGAGCATAAAGAGGTTTTCTAATTTTCTAAGCATTCCATTGACCCCTAATCTCAAATCACATCGTACGTTATACCGAAGAAAGATAGCTAGTTAGTCTATATTTAGATCCCAAACTAGCATGGAATCACGTATTTATTTTTCTAATAAAAGATTTGTTATTTAACCTCGACTGAGTTACAAAATAAGATGACATATGGTTTCTCAATATCTGTTGACGAAATAAGTGAGAGAAACATAATTTCTTTTGTAATACATATACATCACGCCCCTCTCACTGTTAAGAGATAGACAGAGATCCCGTATCCCCATCTCTCCCGATCCTGACAAATCACCCCCAGTTTCGCTTCAATGACACACATACACTTCTTGATACACACTCTGCGATTCTTTTGTAATATCTAGTGTTATGTACGTATATTTAAAGAAATTTGATATTTTAAAGAATATTACAGATAATTTGCTAGCTCATAATGTATGACCTACTAAAAAACTGACACAGAACGGGTTAGTTTTGAACCCTAATGGTGAATGGTTGCTATCTCATCGGTCAATAAATTCCAAGTACATTTAGTCTCCACCAATAATGTTGGCAAGAAAGGTAACTAGTTAGTATTCTTTTTAAGTTCCCGACTAGCACTGGACAACAAAAATAAAAGAAATGTGAGTTATAGTTTGCATTGTTTTACTTTATGTAAGTATATGGGCAATATACTTATACGTATGTAAACGCAGTAGATTTTATGTCTTACGAGTATGATGTGATTCTACTACGACCTTTATAATAATATATTGTATGAAATAAAATAATATTAGGTATTAATATTTTAGGACACTTACAATAATTGAACAAGACCCTAAACGGTAAGTACAATTAAGACTTGTGTTAAAGGTACTAATTAATGTATATTTAAGAAATATATTTTTATTAGGATATATAATTAAGTATATATATAATCAAATACCAGACTGGAAAGCAGAATAAAAGCGTAGTTATTAACTCTGCCTCCACTGGGATTCGAACCCGGGACATTACAATTAGCGTTCAGATGGTTAATCGTTCGCGCCACGGAGGTCGTCGAAATGAAGACCTATAACAATATTTGTAAAGATAATGATAAAACACATTTATATTAACATTAACCCTTGCGGTGTAGTCAAAGGTTGCGTGTTAACGCTACTATATAATAATTATATTCTACCTAACGAATTATGTTGAATACGAAATGAAGATTAGCAAATATTGAATTTTCATTGTACATAGTTCATAAATTAAGAACAACGCAGACGGTACAATCATTAATTGTAATAACTAATATTTAAAATTGTTGTATTGTCGCAGTTTAAAAATAAATACAGAAATTATAAAAACATTAGTCATATAGATTATGTTGATATAAGTACTCGTAAGTAAATGCTTCTTAATGTATGGAATTAAATCCCGTACTGGGACATCAAAAGTATGCAAAACTAGTTGCCGTTTTTCCATATCATAGAAAGCGACAAAGGGAATTTATAAAACGATGGCCTATCAAACTGTTGCCAATGTTCCACCATTGTTATTGTGACATCCTAATATCACAATAACAATGGTACAATGTGACCCATGAGATGTAAATAAATTTTGCATACATTAATCTGCTTTACCTATCATTAACATTTATAATTTGATATGCATAATATCATTAAACACGCAGAAAAAAATAAAAGTTAATCAGAAGAAAGTTTTAAACGTTATATTATTTTTAACATTAAAGATAAGTAAAATCGATATCTTACCTTCACTATTATTTTAATATTTATTAACTTATAACTTAAGAATATTTGTACCAAGTTATAAATAAAAAAGACTTACCTGTAATCAACATCCATAGCTTCAAAATTGTATACGGAAGCATACATACCAGCCATAAAAACTGGTAACACGATTAAAAAGTAGTTTATTAAATTAAACTTGCCAAAAGGCTTTAAAATTTGCAAAACATCGTCCACTGTCGCACTTACTCCATTTTCTATTTGATTACTTCCCGCCATTTTAAACAATAGTAACTGACACTTTTTCAAAAGGTCACGATTCACTGAACTTTCAGCCAATCAATGCAGTTTAAAAAAGAACTTTTTTAGTTACGTCGCTAACCATTTGTTGAAATTATTTAAATGATTTTATTAAACTTTGTCGGTGTACCGCCTTCTTTATAACGATCATTTTACACAAATACCTCCCAGAGCACGTCCACACAACATAGTAAGAGCAAAACTCAATGGCATATCGCTTTAGCTTTTGATGCTGAGTCGGTGTGATGTAAAGTCAAACAATACCTGTGCTATCTTACTTAAAGGTCATACGTGCGTGTGCGCGCTCCTTTAAATATTTCCGCGTGTTTTTTATTTTATAGGAAATTGTTTTCCAATATTACTTGTTTGAATTACGTTTATTTTACTATGGTTTTCCTTTTTCCTACGTTTTATGGAAGCGCAAAAAAATGTAATATGTGGCGTCACGCTTTGTTAACTTTATGAAGCGAATAAAAAAAACTATACAGAACAAGCCGGCAATATAATATAAAGGAGTTTTTTGCGCTCATAATATTCTTGTTTCTTGTAGTTTTATTACGAGTTTCTAAATATTTCATCTGCACCGCCCTTTCAAAAGGAAACCCTTTTGAACCGTTAACCATCACAATTAAAATTACACAAAAACCATTCTTAGATTCTAGGCAGAAATAGTATTCTTATATCTGTGGCATAGATAACATTATACCTATAATGATATATATATATTATTTTGACTGTCAGTACTGAGAAGGCTATTTGAAGATGTAAGGTTATATCGGTGGTGGTTGAAAAAAGGCTTAAATAGTGCTTCCTCACATATACTTAAGGACCACCAAATTTAAAGAATACCTACCATATCGCCAAGTCTATAAAATAGTCTACTTGCAGCATACAACTATATTCAATCAATATTACAATCTAATATTATGCATAATGACTATTTAATCATACGATGGACAATAAATAGTCAAAGTTGGTCAATACATTACACTGTCACGTTTAATGCTGTCATCAGAAAGTGGATGCAATGACCTCTGACTACCTCACAAAGGTTAACAGTCGTAAAGAGTAAGTTGGAGCGTTTGATGATCTAAGATCTAACAAAATAACACGCCATGGTAAATAAATTTAAACAAATATTTTTCTTGACAACTTTTTCAAATGTAAACTAATACTGGCTGGTATATACTCAGTAAGTAAATAAAAGTCTAAAATAGTTTTTAGCATTTTGGTTCGAAAAATAAAGAAACAAACCACTCGAACCAATATGTCGGGTTTTTTCTATTAAAATGATATCATTCATTCATGTTAATGTCATTCATGAACAATAAACATTGCGGGGTAGTCAAAGTTCAAGCGTTATATCTCTGCTGCGTAGCTAGTAATAATATAATAATAGTAATAATATTGTAGGACGTTATTACACCAATTGAACTAGCCCCTTGGTAAGTACATTTAAGACTTGTGTTAAGGGTACTAGTCAACGTATATTTAAGAAATATACACTTATTATATATAGATAAATACATATATAGCATATATAATCAACGATCAGACTGGAAAGCAGATGAAAAGCGTAGTTCTTAACTCTGCCTCCACCGGGAATCGAACCCGGGACCTTACGGTTACCGTTCAGGCGTCTAACCGATCGCGCCACGGAGGTCGTCAAAGTGTTTCTAAGTGATAAGTGATTCTAAGGTCTTCTCAAACCTACATATTTACCGAATAGGATGTCAGGTGGTAAATAGTGTCGCCATCTATAAGTACTAACTAATCATTCAGATGAAAATCTATAAGAAACGTTGTAAAACAATATTTCTTCCTAAAAAGAAAAAGCCAATTCAGGGATACCTATTTTTACAGACCCTGGCAAACTACTTTCGCTTCATTGATCATGTTTTCCGTCACCGGTTAGCAGCTGTATTTCGATATTATAGCAAAAGGATTGAACCTGCGTTGTTTGTCGTCTTCGTTAGTGTTGTAAACGAATGAATACAGTAAGTAACCAATTGAAATAACAGCTTCTCGTGACCAGGAAATTTGTTAGGGACTACTAAAATTAGTAGTTTTCTAAATTATTTACACGCATATCCTTCTTTATATCCCTTTGGCATGGATATATCTCCTTATTCATATTTATTCTTTCGTATAACATAGTATTCTTATATCTGTGGCGTAACTACAAAAAAAAGTTGTGATGACATTGTCAATCATTAGAGATCCCGCCACATAAATTGGCAGTAGCCAAACTTGGAACTAAATTTGACGTTTCCGCCATTGCGTGTTATTTTGTATGAAAGGTAAATTTAGTATTACCAGCGTTGTGTTTTTTGCCCACTCTTTGTAATTTTTATGTTTGTTAAGGGTGATTATAATAAATTGATTTCCGGAGTTACTTGTTAGTTCTTCTCCAAGCTAGGGTCTCCGCTGATCTAACCTCGGTAAAAAATATGTAAAGACAATGCTCAGTGCCATGTTTGAAATAATAGTTTTAAGAGATTCGCGATTTATACTCATGATATAAGATATAAGAATGTGAATAAGATTGATTGCAGCTGTGGGAAATCCTACGTCAGACAGACTAAACGGTCTATTGCGGACAGAGTGAAGGAACACATAATATATGTAATATATAATAAGAAGGATAAGTCCCGTTAATTATTAATCATGTTTGAAATAGTTTTTTTAGCTAGGGTCTACACTGAACTAACCTCGGTAAAAAATATGTAAAGACAATACTCAGTGCCATGTTTGAAATAGTTTTTTAATTTATACTTAGATCATAAGATAACATTCCAAGAGAGCTTATGATAGGGCCTATTTTAAATAAACATATTTTGACTTTGATATATTAATTTGTTTTATTTGAGTTTATAGCTCTGCAACCAAAGACCGTTACAAATGAAACCTATAATGTATCGAGCCGTATGGCACAGTGAGTGCTAGTTTTGGCGTGTTTACTGGTAACACTGAATTACGCGACTGTGGCGACGCCCCCAACTGCCAATTTATATGGCGGGATCTCTAATCCGTCAGTCATCCAAATTACCACTTATACCCTAAAGAAAGATAGCTAGTTACCTTTTGATTAATGTTCTAGGCTAACAGGATTGTTATACTGTCGTCTATTACAGTTTCATAGGATATATGATTCTGCGGTCAGTGAGGAATGCTTCATAGGACCACCTGCCTCAAATTGTATTGTAGTTATGATTTATTGGGAAAGCAATTGCATTCCACTGCAGTAACTAAGTGGATTGGTGTTTAATGCGACTATTAGAACGTCAAATCCCTAAAGAGGTTAAGGTGAAGTTTGAAACTGATATTAATCGCTGTACTGCCGTAAAAATCATAAGTAGAATAAGTCTTTTAGAAAAATATGTATTGTTGGTGTAATACGCACTTAAAGTTTCGAAATTGAAGTTAGTAGCCTGTATTTTCCACAGTTGTACTTAAATGTTAATTTTTTGTTAGGTACCTACCAAGAATTATAGATGCTGGCTTGCTAAAGCAGAATATGTGTATAAATCAATTTGGTAAAATGGTTGATTTATGGAATTATGATTTGGACAGCATTATAATCTTTTGGTGTTATCTGAAACATTCACATTTATTCACATACACAATATTTAACATTCAGAATGTAACTTGCGCAACTATGACATGATGGAAATATGTAGACGATATTTTATACAAAAGATATTGAAAATAGTTTGCCGAAATCGGGTAAATGGATGGTCTCAATCTATAAATATATATACGTACGTATATAGAAACTAGCGAGATCACAAAATTTGAAAACATCGTATTAGAATATATACGTGACATGGGTTAAACTCCTGCATTGAAATATCAATGAAGAATATTGAAGTTATCATTGACTCTACTTGTAAATTTGCGATCGTGTACGAGACAAAATATTACTTGTGTTGAACGTGTACAAAGTAAGATGACAATAAGGGTTTAATATAATATTAGTTTCGATATATTTGTACATTTGCTACAGTAGTGCTGGCGTTACTTTTATCTAAATGATATTTTTTTCTCTATTAATTTCCTAACCTCTCCAGTGGAGAATCAACGCAAAAATGGAAGTTGGAGCCGTGAAACAAGCATTTAACAACGAGGTATGTAATAAGAACGCTAATCATAACATGTTCAGCTACTATAACATAAATTTACTTTCACCTTTTTACACAAAACACTGATATTCGTATAGTAAACAAATACCTAACCTTAAAGCAGCATACACACATTTTAAATAAATTAGTCAAAACTACTACTACGTCCTATAAATAGTACCCTAATCCTGATATTATGACACTTAACTTAATCTGATAAATGCAATTTAGTATTTAATGACAACATAAAACCAGTCCTATTTATATAATCTATCTATTTCTAACTTCAGGTGATTCATCTCAACAAAAGCTTGAGTCAAGCCAAAATCCAGACAATCCACAAACTAACTAGAAAGGCCAAGGTGCTACTTGAAAAGAAAATTCCAGAGGCACTTAAAGAAAAGGCAAAACGGAAAGCTGAAAGTGCTGTAAAAGAAGTCTTGATTATAAAGGTATGAATTTTATATTGGTTATAGAACTGATATGATTGTATATAAAATGATACTAAATCTAAGCAGCAGCTACCAATACAAATATTCTGATATATCCAAATTTTCGAAGTATTGTATGTTGAGAGACAATATTGTCAGATAATCAATCAATTCTTTGAAATAGCCAATAGTGAGCGCCTGTATTACCATAGAACCATAGAACATTAACTTACACTTGTAATGTTGAGCATCTCCTGTGAAGTGGCTTTACCACAAATGAATCACTTTGCAATTGCAGAGATGGACATGCAAACAAATCTATGTAGGTGATTTTAAAAAAGTCTATCATGAACACCATAGTTCCACTGACTGGTTATTGGTGTATTCACACACAAAAATCTGTCGAGATAAATGATAAAGGTCTACTAATATGTTCAATAACTAATCGCACCACGAGTTTTACATATTTTTTATACATAAAATTTATATTTCAGAAGCTGAAAGCTAAAGATTTAGCCCAATTTGCCCTCACACATACATTAGATTTGGAGAAGTATCTAAACAAGCCATTAGTTGATCAGGAGAAAGCATGCGCCAGGTTGCTACTACACAAGGCACTGAAAGAGAAATATGAATGTATGAGGAGCAAATTTAGAAATATTCCCATAAGGGATCTCTTTATGTCAAGAGAAGAAAGGAGGAAATTAAAAAAGGAGTTCAGGGAAAAGAATAAAAAGAAGGAAGTTGAAAAAAAGAAGAGAAATAACTCTTCAGGTGATTGGGAAGTGGAAGATATTGGGAAGAAAGTTGCTAGTGATGACAAGAGTGTTGAAAAAGATGTAGAAAGTGGAGATGATGTTGAGGATGATGGAAATAGTGGTGCTGAAGAAGAAATAGGTAGTGATGAAGAAAGGATGGGTAGTCATGAAGAAAAGATGCATAGTGATGAAGATAGAATGGATAGTGATGAAAATGATATAAGTGAAAGAGAAGAAAATGATGATAATGAGAGTGGTTCAGAATCTTTTGAAAGTAACGCTCAATTGAATGTAGAAGTTCCAAATGAAAGTGACATAAAATTAAGCAATCCAACGGTCAAAAGCATTGCAAAGCAGAATAAAATAAATAAAAAACCTGAACCAAAACAAGACTTACGAAAGAAGTTACCCAAGCTAAAACAAAAAGATACGAAGAAAACCATAGATAGAATCAGATCTAAGAAAATAATTGATCAAGTAGAAACAATTCCCGCGCAAAGTGTCAAAATCGTCGACCCATTCTTCATAACCGCTACGGGTGACAATTACATGACAGTTGCTGAACCAAGAGCCCCAGATGAAGTGAAAGAAGTTCATAAACAAGGAAATAGGAAATTAAGAAGAGCGGTAATGTTTGGCCATGTCCCTAAGATCAAACCGAGAAGAAACAATTTTGAACAAAATAGTAGATTTGATGACAGATTTAGCGGGTCAAATGACAGATTTGGTAGAAATAATAGCAATAGTAGTTTTGATAGGAGAAATGGTAGTAATAGGAATGTAAATAGTGTAAATGAGAAATCGTTTAGGAATAGTAAATTTGAGCCTCCTGAACCTAAGAAAGAGGTTAAATTGCACCCCTCTTGGGAGGCTAAGAAAAAGATATCTGCAATAGTACCGTTCCAAGGTAAAAAAGTTGTTTTTGATGAATGAAATAAATAAGTATTTTTACCCTTGCCTTTTTTTTATATGCAAAGACTTATTGTAACCTTAGAGTCCTCGACGGCAACTGAACATCATGACTTAAATTTGTTATTAATTAATTCAATAAGTGCATATTGTGTCAGTTGTTATGCTATAACCGGTTACAGACACTTACCACCCCAGACGCTAAAATATAACAGATGGCTGTTACACTTTCTCTAGCATAAACCCGTAATAATATGCACTTCACGATTTGTGTATACAAACAAACTCCCTTTGTTATTCTGGTGGGATAGTCATAGGCTTGAGTGCCCGTCTCCGAAATTTCGGAGGAATGTTAGATATGGCTCTCTCGAAGCCCGCGTTTCACTCCATAGACAGCACCCAACGTGATAGGTAGTGAACCGTATCGCAGTATATAGACACTTACTATTACCTATCTCGAGGAATAGGCAGGTTTACTTACGCTGTTTTCCCTCACCGTTATCGACTGTAAATTAGGTACGTAAATGAAAAACACTCATTTCAATTATTTGATTCATTATAGATCCCAAAGCCAGGATTCGAACCTAGGACCTTTCTCATGAGAAGTCAGTATTCTTACACACTAGGCCACAGCTGCAATTATCTTATTATTATCTCTTGCTTATGTGTATATGAAGAAAAACTAGGTTTCCCCACGATGTTCCTTCACACCCCAGAAAGAATGTAATTTATATAGAAAAATTTGAAATTAATATTAGTTTTCTGTGTATTTGAAAACATATTATCTTCAGTTACAAATTCATGGATCCATCAGCAGTCACAGCATTCAAATATTATAACATTTTAAAAGTAAGCAACACAATGTGATATTTATTGAGCTGGTAATACTTTTTTCAATTGTTACACAGATTATCCGATACATCAATTCAATGGAAACTTAAGTCCTCTCTGTTTGTTTTGTTCTTTCAAAGTCGGCTGTCAAAGCGTAAAGTATGTATATTTTTCTACGGAAATTATATTCTGTTTTATCTCTATAATCGTTGAAAATAACACAATAAATTAGAGTCAATATCATAGAAGAGATATTATAGTGATACTAGTGCTTTTATTTATTCTATAAGTGATTGTGTTTCTGTGATTTTCAGAATGGCTCCGCGATTCGAAATTGCAGTTGGTCTGCGCAAAGGCCACAAAACAACAAAAATTTCTGCTGGTCGGAAAGGAATTACCGACAAGGCAATCAAAATCAGACCAGCCCGCCTAAAGGGTGTAAGTATTTCATGAAATTCTGTGTACATTTTGAGGTTATGTTTACGTACCTTACTGCACTATTATTTTCAGGAAGGAACAATAACTTCATGAATATTACTTTTATTCCACTAATAGAATATATCCCATGTTTACACAATCATAGTGAAGTTTCTTTCTCTTATAATTACCTGCTTCCTGACTTAGTAGGGTTAACAGGTTTCTCATATACCTGCCCTGTAAGTAAGGTTAACAGTATTTCTGTTTGCAATTCCTGGTCAGAAAGTATTTTGTTGTAGAAGCTAGTATATCTCCCGAATTACAATCTCAATTTAGTACTTATAAACAATGCCAACCCATAACATACCTATAAATGCTATGTTTATTATTCCAGCTCCAAACCAAACACTCAAAGTTTGTGAGGGATTTAGTCCGCGAAGTTGTTGGACATGCTCAGTATGAGAAGAGAGCTATGGAATTGTTGAAGGTACGTATTTTAATACAACTTGCGTATATCAAGTATAAAATTAGCAAATTTAACCCATTCTGGAATAGATGCTTGAGTGAATATTGTATTCTCAAGCTTCAAATCAAGTATACTTAAAGAAGGTGTAACCGATAATAGCATTGTAAATATTTTGTGTCTCTTACCACTTTTTATCGTTGATTGGTGCACTTTTCATAAAGCATCATAATAGGACCAATTTGTTAACATAGCTATTATAATCTATCTTGAAAGTAAGGAATATTCATATCCACTGTTTTTCAATATAATTGTCCTTATGTACCTTTTGGGTCATTATTCAATTCAAACTTCTGATACATTTAGATACAGTTAACTATTAATAGATACAGTCTTACATCAAAGATAGTGTTGGCAACAGTATATTTGTATAAAATTCATTAACTTTTTATTCAATATCAGCATTATATTATTTAGGCAACTAAAAACATAAAGGCTATGCCACATTATAGATTAAATCTGCAATGGTTTTTGTGACTTATTGAATTTAATGTTACAAAATGTGCAATGAATATGTACAAGTAATATTAATATTGGTCGAATACTGTTGCACACATTGCATAGCATGAAGGAACTTACCATATTATTACATATTCTCACTAACATTAACCCTGTTGGAGTACTTTAAGCTTGAATGAATACTTTTGTTTATTAAAAGGCTTTGGTCATTTACTTCTCTTGTTCCACTACTTAACTATATCTAAACAAGATTAATATTATTTCATACCAATATGTTAAGGAGTGACTTCCATATATTGGTGATTTCTATAAACAACATACTAATGCATTCTTGAATATACAAGAGGTTCATAGTCAGAGGTTTGTCCACCATGAACTGAGCATTGTGATTTGAGGAATGATGTTTTCCCTCACCAGAATCTATAGATAACTAAGATGGTCACCCATCCAAATAATTCCCACGCCTGAGTTGCTTAACTTCAGTGATCAAATGACTCCTACATCCTTTTCTATGATTTTGACAACATTACAAACATTTATAAATAATAACTGTTATACAGGTTTCCAAGGACAAGCGCGCTCTCAAATTCCTGAAGCGTCGTCTGGGCACACACATCAGGGCCAAGAGGAAGCGTGAGGAGCTCAGCAACGTCCTGTCCCAGATGAGAAAGGCTGCCCACGCCGCGCACGCGCATTAAGTGAATAAATACCTTATAAGTTATGTTGGCAGTTTTATTTACGTACTTACACGTTGCGTTTGTCATTCTCAAGAAGAGTTGGAGATATTGGATTTCTATTGGACTCTATCCTGACAAAAAAGTTTTCTAATGCATACTTAAGTAACAAGCGGAAACTGGAAAGGGTAGGCAGATGTTACAAATCCCCATTTTATTAGATCCTAATAAACAAGTGGTAAACAAGTTGTCATATTCATTCATGTATTATTTAGTCATCCCTAAATTTGCAAAATAGTGCAGGCTATAAAATAGTTACAAAGATTTGTCAGATATGGTTATTGTTTTGTAGTAATTATATGTATTATTTATACCCGTCCATCACCGTCTGGCACGTAAAAAAGAATGCTAACTAGCTGACGTTCTTCCACCATGTCGGAGGTTTCGACTAATAGTCGAGGTTTAATAGAATCTATTAAGTGTTGCGCTAGCAACCTGTCACCAATGTTCCATTATGACATCGTAACACCAATATTCATACTAAAGAATAACCTAGGGAATATATCTCCGAAAGGGACGTGAAAGTACACCTGTTTTAGTTGATATGTATGCTCAAATATAATACCAAGACAATATAAAAAAAATCAGGTCAGTCAATCGGCCGTCGGTTCTACGACAGACGTGGCCGGCCCACTGTTACTTCAGCTTGCAACGTTGAACGAGCCAATGTCTATGACTTTGGGTCTCTGCCAAATAATCTCACTACTACAAGATGATAATAGTCGAATAAGTTTTCTAAAATTTTATTTTTTTTTATATAAGAAATAATTTTAAGTATTATTTACCACTAAATTTCACGACCGGGTAGGTTAGCCAACCTAACCCGACCATTAACCCTTGCGGGGCAGGCAGAGGTTCAGGTGTCTATCTCCGCAATTGTGGTTATAGTAATTCTACAACCACCTCTAAAATACGTGTTGACCAAATAGCCAGTACTCAATATCATAGTCGTGTCGACATTTATATGAATACATGTATCACAAATATAAGAATACCTACTGTACTAGTCATTTATTTAATTCAAGATTTAATGTCCACTGAGGAAGGAGTCAGTAGTCGGTACGTTTTCGAAATGCGTTACAGTGAAGTTTTTTATTATACGGCCTACCATTGCGTTCACGACCATTAACGCTTACGGGGTAGTCAGAGGTTCAGGTGTCCATCTCCGTAACTGCGAAAGTAGTAATTCTATGGCCACCTCGAACCCACGTGTTAACCAGATATTTAGTAGTCAATGTAACAGGTGGTCAGCCATGTTGCCATTTACAAGCAGTTAAACTATTACCTGTTCTGGGAACAGGTAGGTTTCCTCACGATGTTGTTGCGTTCATATCGGACATTTAAGTGAATATTGAGTGCCCGAGACAAATGCAAAACTCAAACGGCAAACATTCGACATCTACCTATCCCGAGAAGGTTGTGGCAACAGTATAGTGATTTTAAACCAGGAATTATAGCGGAATATGGATATTCTGGTAAGTAGGTAAATTAAATGTGATGTGATTTTCAAACTTACTTATATATTATTAAATTTAAAATATTTTTTGTTGTTTGTATATCTAGTTTATAAATTTTTTACTCATCTATCGACTAAAATCACTCAGAAACATATTATTGTGTAAGTACTAATATTATAAGAAACGAACTAGAGTAGTGAGTTTGATGGAAAGTTAAACAAACTTTTAGAACCTCTGGTCGCATACTCAAAGTGAACACGCGCGTAGCGTGTTCTGGGTATTACACAAGGTATTCGTTTTTAGTATAAACATAACTTCTTTCAAAGTAGAAACCACGTGAATATACGTGTTATTCGTGTGGTAAATACCATGTACACAAATTCTTAATAAAATGTTTCATGTACTTTTCGAGATATAATCGAAAACTTATGGACACGCGAGGCGTGTCCGGCGTGGCTAATAGAATTTTCAAAAACACGCGAGGCGTGTCGTTGGCTCCGAATGAGTTAAGCATCAATGCATATGAATACCCTTAAATCTATAGTTTAGCGGCCTACTATCTTTAATCGAAAACATATTAATAATGCCTTTGAATTCACATAGAAGTGCATTGTGAAATTCAGACTTTTTAAGGGCAATTAACTATTGATAAGCATGCATTTTTTATGTCTGATAACGGTGTATTTTCTTCTAAATCCATTATTAAAAAGTTCCTTGCACTTACATAGGTACACATATTCACGCCGCAACGTCCCTAAGCAAGATAGGTTGAGACTATCTACAAGAATGTTTTCAAATTGATTTGTAATGTTCTAAGCGGTCTACCCCGTCCAACTCTACCTTCTAATTCCTATCGTAACCCTCGTTTCATCCATTCGCTCCATGTGCCAAACCAGTTCAACATACCTTTCTCTACTTTAGTCACTACATCTTCTCTAATACCACAAGGGTCACCGAAATGTTCAGTATTACACAATCATAGACTACACATTTTCCTTTCATTTATTATTTAATTTTCCAACATAGGTATTAGCTGATGACATCGTAAATATTTACTTCGATTGGGGGTGTAAGGAGTCAGAGTTTATCGCGTGGCTACGTAGGTAATGCCAATTTGAAGCTACATAATGCTCATTGTAGATAAACTAGTTTTGCGTAGACTTGTATTAGACCCTTATTCTAATCTATTTTAGAATGCTAACTGTATAGATTGAAATCATAAATGGAACGTCTTGTGTAAACGTTTAATTAAACAAACGTTTAATTATAATAACGGACAGACCAGAAAGTAATTTTGCAATCATCTCTATATTTTTAACTTAAGTGTTATAGTATGTAATATCTGCAGAGATATAGTGTCGGTCCGTATGGAAATAATAGGTTTAAAAACTTAAAATACACTCCATTTCTGACAGTCACATACCATATGATTTTCTAAAATGGTTATGATCTAGTATTTCTAAATAAGAAATTGATCACTAACTCTACAGTAAAAAATACTAATCTATCGCTATTTATTACGATCCATGCTCCCTGCCTTTATGTACGTAGAGAAACGGGCGTTATGTGTATGTATCTCTATGTATGTATGTAATCTCTATGTAATGCCTTAACCATAAAATAGAAATAACAACTTCCGTTAGCCGTAATTGATAACCGTAACATCTACAATTATCCGTATCAAATTCTATAAACAAACCTATTTGAAATACCAATTAAACGATAATAATATGACGCAAGATCACACGCTTTATTGACCTATCTCATTTTAAAAACGCTTCTTGTGTCATGACATTATTAAAAACATTTATACATCTGTGTCAGATCCTCATTTTAAATATAATTATACTTATAATACCTAGGTTTAATGTTTTTAACAGGACAGGCAGAGACTTTGGAATCATCCTGACAAATCTCTTGCTTCTGACTTTCTTTGATGTACTTAGTACACTAGTTTTGAGAGAATGATTTATTAAATAAACGAAATATGTAATTTGATGTTAAAACCATCCAATACGTCACAGACAATCTCTTATGTTCTCTTTCATCTAGACGTCTTTTGAGAACTAATAGTGCTTCCACGTATGTCGTAATCTGAGATTGTTATGAGTACAGTCAAGTTGAATGTAATACTTGAAATGTGACTCTGAACTATTTAATAAAGACAACAAGTCTTATTTTCATCAGTATTCTTGACCTGAGGTGTCAAATTGTCATATCAGTTGGCCCTGACGTAATCAGTCAATAGTATTGCTAAATAAAACAACAAAATAATTCCTTAGCTTTTGTATTAAAAGTGATTTTATTAATACAAACTTTAGTGGCGCTAAATATACATATAGAAATTTAGAATTCGAATTTTTATAACTATGTATACAGTATATACCAATCTCATTAACCAATATAAATTTTTCGTCTTGTTCAACCTAAAATAAAACTAGATAAACCATGTCTTATTTTGTTTTAATAATCAAATCTCAGAAAAAGTTTATGGTACACTTAAAACTAAGCTTCAACATAATTTGTTAGTTCACAAAGTTGAGAGTTCATCAATGAATTGATATACCTACTGTAACATTTAAATGCAGTGCTAGACTACTGTCTAATGGCAAAATAAATCTGAGAAGACTACCATGGTAGTAGAGAAGGAAACAGGTATAAAAGAAACCTAAAATGACAATATTGTACATCAAAATATGGTAACTAGGCCAGTAAATACTGTATATGTTTTATATTTCATTTTATATTCTGATATTATTTAAGTACTGTGTAAGCAAAGCATTAATATTTAAAATATTTTCTTATATACCAGACTGCACATTTGAGACATTGAGAAAATCCATTTTTGTAGTAATTATTAGTACTAAAATTATACAGAGTGTTAAATTTTTTAAGTAGTTATGTACATCTTAGGTAATATTATATGTTCACAATTTTTATATTTTAACATCACAAGCACCTTTCTTCAACAATATCTGTAAACCGAATACAAATTAATGTGTTGTAAAGAAAACTATACTATATTGTTCCTTCTTTACCAACATGACAATCTCTGCAGAAATTACCTCTGATAAGCAAAGAGGTTTATCACAAATGCACTTACATTGTATAGTGAGCATATGTAAATAAATGAAATAGAACCTTATTCTAAAGGTATGAGGTACATACTAAATTCATGGCCTTAGTGTATTTCTTATATCATAACTATACCTAACTGCTTATTGCTGTGCTCGCTGCATTAATTGATAACAAAATCACAGAAAACTACTGGGCAGGGACAGCGTTCAATAAACAGACCTCTACATCTAGTATGGAACATTGGAAAATAGATATGAGACTGACTCTCCGTTGTGTGTACGCCTGACTGCCTCCGCCAGCATCATGGACACATCAATGCACTGGATCTTGGGGCAATCCTGCATGTGCCTTTCCTGCGGGATTGTGTTTGTGACTACAACTGCTTCGAGACAAGCATTGTTAATGCGGGAGATAGCAGGCCCTGAGAATATACCGTGAGTTAAGATAGCATAGACCTTCACTGCTCCAGCTTCGAGCAGCTTCTCTGCAGCATGACAGATGGTACCACATGTGTCTGCCATATCATCAACTAAGATGGCTGTCCTGTCCTTTACGTCTCCAACTAGCACCATGGAAGCCACTTCATTGGCCTTCTTCCTCTCTTTGTGGATAAGGGCAAACTCTACATTCAATCTATCAGCGATAGAAGTCACTCTTTTAGCACCCCCAGCGTCAGGGGATACTACAATACTGGTCTTCCAGTCTGGAATGTTTTCTTTGATCCATTTGAGTACAGCAGGCTCAGCGAACAGGTTATCAACAGGAATGTCAAAGAATCCTTGGATCTGAGAGGCGTGCAGATCCATAGTAATAATATGGTCAGCGCCAGACACTGACAGAATATTGGCTACCAACTTCGCCGTTATTGGGGCCCGACTCTTGTCTTTTTTGTCCTGGCGTGCGTACGGGAAACAGGGTATAACAGCGGTGACACGTGAGGCTGAAGCAATTTTGCATGCATTGATCATAATGAACAGTTCCATAAGGTTGTCATTGATCTCGCCGCTGCCGCTTTGCACGATGTAAACGTCCTCGCCACGCACAGACTCACCGATCTCGACACATGTCTCCATGTTGCTGAACTTCTTCGTGACCACTTTACCCAGATCGATGCCCAGTCTGTCCACGATTTTCTGGGCTAGATCGGGGTGGGAGCTCCCGCTGAATACTTTAATGTTCGGCATTCTTCTGTGTAAACCAAGTTCTGTTTGAACCGCGATATCCTGTTTAGCCGATGCTGAAGATGGCATCAGCTCCGTGCTTTCACTGAGAGTATCACTCGTTCAACTAATCGCGAACGTATCAACGACGCAACTATATACAAAATTGAGAAGTGATATCAAACAAAATATCAAAATGACCTATCAAAAACAACGTGGAAACATTAACCGCGCGGAACGGTGGCGTAATACACAAATTAAATCAGTTGATTGACTGATCGTTGAGTGACATGTGATAGGTGTTATTGACGTCAGTGAAGTAACAAGTGCATGGAGAACGCATTGAATCTTGTTTTCTGCATGTTAAATATTGGTAACGATTTTAAAATTTCTGAATAATGGCATTCAAATATAACACAATTAACAAACTGATTGCGGCACAAAACCATATTATTATATAGAAAACATAACATTAAATCAATATTTACTGCTTACAAAAATTTCAATAGAGACTAATAAGCCTGATAGTGGCTATATTGTTTTAAGTGAAATAAGAGCGTATTGAATTGATATGAACTTTTTAAAAGAATTATGTCCCCATCGTTTGGACATATAGATATTTTAGGTTTGGCAGAAGCCAAAGATGCGTGGTCGGTTGTTGTCGGTCCCAATCAGAGTATTCCTGTCTCTGTTGCTTCGCAGAGGTTGTGGGATGAGCCGTTGTGCAGACAGGTTCAACAAAACTTGCTGAATTCTGTTCCTGCTCTGGCAGAACGTGCTCGTCTCCTTGCTGTTGCTAGGCGAGAGTCGGGATACTGGTTGAATGCGTTGCCCTCAGTGAAAATAGGGACCCTTCTCGACAGATCCACGTTCTGTCTTGCGGTGGCGCTGAGGTTGGGTGCTAGGGTCAGTGAGCCACATCGCTGTCGCTGTGGAGAGTGGGTGGACCCGTCTGGTTACCATGGCCTGTCTTGCTTACGTAGTGGAGGTCGCTTGTCCAGACATGCAGCATTGAATGACGTGATCCGCCGGGCTCTTGCCAGCGTGCGTGTCCCGGCAATTCTGGAACCGTCCGGGTTGCTTCGCGCCGATGGTAAGAGGCCCGACGGTTGCACGCTCGTTCCTTGGAAGAGTGGGATGGTGTTAGTGTGGGACGCAACTTGTGTCGACACATTGGCCCCATCTCACGTTTCTAAGTCTGCTGTCGGGGCTGGATCAGCCGCGTCTAACGCAGAAGGACTGAAGCGGAATAAGTACTCGAATTTGGGTCCTGAGTACATCTTCAGCCCTTTTGCGGTAGAGACTATGGGGCCATGGGGTCCAGACACTATGGCCTTCTTCAACGATTTGTCTGGTCGCCTGAAGGAGGTCAGCGGGGACCCAAGGGCTGGGGCTTATTTTGGCCAAAGGATAAGTTTGGCCATTCAGCGCGGAAATGCTGCCAGCATCTTGGGCACTCTCCCTGTTGGCAGTGATTTGGCTCAAATATTTTATTTATAGTTTTATAATAATTTAGTAAATAGTTTAATTAATTATGATTGTACATATTGAATAAAAGTTTTTATTAATACAAAAAAAAAAAAAAAAAAAAAAAATATGAACTATTAATTTGTTATTGTTTTGGCAGTTGACATGGCAAACGTGAAACGAAATCGGAAAAGAGGCGCGTAATTTTCAGTAAAATGCGAATACAAATATGTTTTAATTTTATTATGGACTTAGGCCTTGTACATTTATTTAGAAACTACTTTAATTCTATTTATTTTGCCTTTTTACTATAAGAAAAGAAAAACGTGAATATAGTTTAGTTTCAAGAGAAATCATTGTAATATTAAGGTCTATTTGTATGTCATGGAAGAAGATGAAAATATTAAATTACAATTAAAAATCAACGTAGTAAAGACCAGGCTACAGCGTTGTATAGAATGGCTTGCAGAGCAGAATTCCCCGCACCTAGAAAAGATAGATCCAAAAACCCTTACCAATCAGCCTATTCCTTCCAAAACGGAGAGACAAGAAGCTCCTATTTCACCTGATGTAGATTCTGTGGTACCAGCCGTAGATGAAATTAATGTGAAGCCTAGGAAAGTGGTAAGTTGATAGATATTGTTCTATGATTCTGTTTTGAAACTTAGATATGGGTTAGGCCATTAATATACCCTAAGGTTTAGTAATAAAGAGTATTTACTTGGTGTTACCTTACAGTATCAGTTCTATTTTACTCTATCCTACTTTTTAAATAGTGTTATCATACACAGTTTTCTTCTGAACAGGCAATAGTCAGGGCTTGTATACAGCAACATAGAACACCAATTAAAGCATTGGGTATTGACTATCTGGTGGTGACTAACTAACATAAGTGTGTTGGTATTAAATTTAAGTTCTCAAAGTTTCTCAATGTTACATATTTCAGCTTGCTAACTTCTTTTATTGTGATCTCATAATGGATTACTGGTGATAGGTGATTGTCCAAAAGATTTTGTCACCTTTAGGTCCTTAGTTGCCTCCCACGACATGAAGCAAACAACTTCAGCTATATAGCATTCTTATTGTGTCTTAGACTAAATGAAACTGACTACTATTTAAATCTACATACATACACATCACGCCTGATTCCCTGTTGAGGTGTAGGCAGAGATCACAGATCCCCATTTGTCTCAATTCTGACAGACCACTTTCGCTTCATTGACATTCATACATCTTCTCATACACTCTCGGCGGTTATGGATACTAACGTCACATCTAATTTGTTACATTGCATCATCTTGCAAATTTCGTCTATCTTGCTCTCCACTGCTCCACATACATTCAATGATGCAAATCGGGTCTCCGTGACCCTCCGCCTCTCCATGTATGTGAATTATTTAAATCTACTTAATACTATAAACTCTAAAATTTAATTTTTTTTCTTTACAGCCCTTAAGAAAGTTGCGTTCAGACAGGCTGTTCATGGAATGTGAATGGCAGTCGTGCCAGTGGCATACAGAGAACTATAGTGAGTTGCGCAAACATGTGCGAGAGCACCTTAAAGACCTCCATTGTTTGGATACAGGTGGTCAGCGTAAGTATTTTCATCATTAATATGATAACATACATACTCATCATGTCCACCTCTCCTATTTATAGTACATTCGCATTAAGAAAATAGTGATGTCATCATGTCCCGACGATTTGACCAATGAGATGTGACAACTGTCATCTGCAATTGGTCGATGTGAATTGTTTTCTCATTTACTAACGTCTCATTGGTCAGTTTAACGTCTATATATCATGACGTCAGTATTTACTTAACGCGAATAGACTATAGTAATTTGGTTAAATAAGCCATATTACAAAACTTATCTCTCCAGCATATCAAAAATAGGTTACCTTTTAAATGAAGGCCATAAAATTGCATACTTCAGAAGAAATCACTGTTAGAAAAAAGGTTTTTTAGTTAATATTCAGGTTACGCAATACTGTAACCTAGCTGAATTTGGTCCTGTTATACAAGCTTGCTTAGTTATTAATATATTGCTAAAGTTATTGATAATACTGATTATTATTTATACTAATAACTTAATTTTCAGCCGAATATGTATGTCTCTGGGATGTATGTGGACACAGGGACACAGATTACGAAGCGATAGTCCGTCACGTGTACTTCCATTCGTACCATGCTAAACTCCTAGCTACCGGGTTCAATGCTCGAGCAACTCTCAAGTTGGAGTCTTGTTCTAAGGATTCAAGTAGACGCAACCAGTTTCCAAGGATTCATGAGGATTTCTGTTGCATGTGGTCGGATTGCACGGACAAGTTTAAATGTATACAAGTATGTGGATTGACATAATATGTAGAAAGTGTTTAATTTGTTTTGTGTGGACAGAAATTCTTAATACAAAGTTTTCCTGCATTTTACGTTGTGTAACTAACAGAGCTGTTCAGGGCTTTGTTCTAGAATATTGGTGACAAATTGCTAGGACACTATAATTGCAATAATTATAATGGACCCTACCTATACATACTACCTAGGATGTGGCAAAAGAAATCTAGAATTCTATTTAAACCAAGATTACCATAAGGCACTAAATTGCTTGTGTTTAATCAAACATACAAATTATGAGTTAAAGCACATTAGAACTAGCACATTAAAATTTCCCGTGCTAGTCTGGAACATAAAAAGAATGCTAACTAGTTACTGTTTTTCCCAGTATAGTTGTAGGAGGCGACAAAAGGTAAATGTGGATTCTTTTGTGCAATGGGCTAACAATCTGTCACTAAAGTTCCATACTACATCACTTACTCAATATTCATTATATGAGATATTATAATGTCTCTAAGGTTTTGTCCACATTAAACTATGTAAATGTATATGTGTGTCAAATATTTCATACAATCCTAACCATTGATTTGAGTTCAATTCATTGTTTTAATGTACAGTGCAGTATCTTATATACAACATTATTTGCCTTTTTACATTGTTCCAGTATTTTCTTGACCATGTCCGTGTTCACATGATGTATGTGGATGAGTTTATATGCTCATGGGCTGGCTGTGGATTGGTGTTTAAAAGCAGGTATGGTTTAATTAGTTTTTATTTTGTACAATGTCATAATACGATGCAGTGATAATGTTCTAATATTTGTATAATGTTTACTAATATAGGATCAGAACACTATCTCATAATATGAACTATACATATGGTCAATAAACATACACTTCGTAATTGTTTATTACCCTTGCAGTGAAGTCAAAGATGTATATATCAACCATTGTATTGTGTAATTCAATCATAGTCAATGATACATTGGTTTTTATATTCTTTTTCTATGTCAGCTACCGTTACTCAAAAATACACTTTAATATTATGAGAAAAGTGAACAGTTTGCAAGTTTTGAAGTACTTACATTCTACCTACACATCCTGTAATCCCATTCAGGGTGAAAAGAACCTGGTAGATATAATATCTATTTTTAGCATTAATATTAGGGTAACGTCATATTGGTGACATTTTGCTTTCTAAAATTCTTTTTTTGTTCTTATATATTTTTAATTGATTCTTATTTCCTTTCCCTTTATTTGTTACAGGGGGTTGCTAATGCGCCATGTAAAAGTTCATACGAGAGAGAAAGCGTCCGCCTGCTATCACTGCGGACAGCATTTCTCATGCTACCGGAAACTGGCTGATCATATGAGGAGACAGGTTAGATGATTATAACTTAATCTTTCAATCACATTTTGAATCCATTTTACTTACCTTGTTTATAATGATATATCAAAATTTTTATATTTAAGTATATAAGAATGTTTTTTTTTATTGAAAGAAAGTTGATTTTACTTTTAATTAGTGTCTGTGAATGGTCCATTGGATACATGACCCGCACAGAAACCGTGCAGCCTGAATCCGATATACTCAAGGGTCTATCATGTGTAAAGATAATATAAATATAATACGGTAAAGCTCAGTTGTTGTAGGCTTGACTCTGTATCAGTGGGTACATGGTTTAAACCTCGGAGCATGTAGTAATGGAAAAAAAGTATTCTAAATTCCCATGTACGTTTTCCAATTAAAAGTACACTGAATACATACGAAACGCTCCTGTGCTTTTCGCAAATGTGAGGGTACTAGGGTGAGGGAAACCATCGTGTAGAAACCTACCTGTTCCCCGAAAAAGTAATAGTCAATGCTTGTAAATAGCGACGTGGCTTACCACCTGTCACATTGAGTACCGATTATCTGGTCTACTCGTGGGTTCGAGGTGGCCATGGAACTACTACTTCCGCAATTAGTGATTGATATCCGAACTTCTGACTACTACGCAAATGTTGATGATCATGTGAGCGTTTGCATAATCTTTCATAGTCACTGTATTAATGACATATTTTTTATGAAATTTTTTTTTTGACGTTAAGTGATTTTAATATCCTTATGTTGAATAAAAAGATTTTTCATTTCATACATATCCACAAATCTTTCCCAAATAAACACCCTCTTTCTACCTTTCCAGAACATATCAAAGGACTCCGAATTCATTTGCGCAATGTGCGGAGCTCATACCGCCACAGAGTACCTGCTAAGAGAGCACCAGAGGTCCCATGTGTCTGTGTACGCGTGCACGCTCTGTGACATGTCGGCGCAGACGTTGTCGAGGCTAGCGTCGCATGTACGCTACCGCCATCTAGGGAACAAGGAGGGAGTTAGGATGCACGCGTGTCCGCATTGTAGTTATAGGTGAGTTTTTTATACTTTATTAAGCCATTCACCACTAAGGTTATGTCGGCTGAAGAAAAAAACTGATGCCACGGCGTTTGCACTTGTTATTTAGTCGCCATGGTTACAACAACGTCGCCAGCCGCTACAACCGAAGAAAAACGAAATCGAAGCTCTAATTCTTCTCTTCCTTGTTCTTCGGTTCGTTCCAGTTGAGGATCCAAATCTTATCCCAAAGCGAACATATTTAGCCAGTTTAGCATCACAATTGACTAAATATTCAGCCGAAAATAATTATTTGTATTTTCAACTTTCATTGAGCTGCTGACTTTGTTGACGCACCATAGACGACTGATAGGTGAGGTTTATATTATACAAAATAAATAGTAGTAATAGAAAAACTTTAGGTGCAATTAGTTTAACATCAGTATCACAGATGTCGCCAAAAGAAATAATTTTGAAGCAGCTGTAGCCTCTAGACCTCTGATGACAAAGATCCTAGGTTTGAATCCCGGCTTTGGCATGTACCAATGAATGAAATTTAAATTATGTGTATTTACGTACATAATTTACAGTCGCTAACGGTGAGGGAAAATACTGTGAGGAAACTCAAGCCTCTGACCACTCCGCCACAATAAAAACGGGAGTGTGTGTCCTGAAGCGAATCTAAGGACGGGTTTATTAAAATAAAATAACAACTTTATTTAACATAACATAACATACGCTTCACGACTTGTGTATACACACTCCCTTTTTTATTATGGCGGGGTAGTCAGAGGCTTGAATGCCCATCTCCGAAATTTCGTAGGCTTGTTAGGTATGGGTTATTCGAAGCCCGCATATCACTAGATAGACAGCATCCAACGTGATAGGTAGTGAACCGTATATACGCACTGACTATTACCTATCCTGCGGGATAGGCAGGTTTCCTCACGATGTTTTCCCTCACTGTTAGCGACTGTAAATTATGTACGTAAATGAAATACACATTTTTAAATTACATTTATTGGTACATGCCACAGTCGGGATTCGAACCTAGGACCTTTCTCATACGAAGTCCAAGGTCTTACCCACTGGGCTACAGCCGCTAGTATTAATTAGTTAACTTTATTTAATTTATAAAATCAATATTCCAGAGCCGTAACAAAATGGGACTTGCGCAAACATATACCAATTCACTTCAAAAAGCGGAAACGTAAAGACAAGGAAAACTCAAGCAATTCTGCACCTTCAGACGACGAGGATAAGGCTGATATTTTCCCGAAGAAGAAAAAGCCTAGAAAAATGTATATATGCCATATGTGCCCAGAGGATAAGCCGAAGATATTTGTGAGGGGCCAGATATTAACTACCCATTTGGTTAAGGTACATGGGATTCAGTGGCCCTTTGGACATAGTAGACTAAGGTGAGATTTAGACGTAACATGTACGAATATGTGTACGTATTTAGTTTTTTTTTGAGTAGGTAGAATCAAGAAGACAAATTCTCTTACATATAGCTCACTGTTGGCACATACATCTCAATATTGAAAAGTAAGTTCCTGAATCAATAGAGTTGGCGTTACATTTGACGAAATGATGTTGTATAACTTTGACTAAAATTTTGAGAATTCAGTAAATAATACATACATACGCTTCACGACTTGTGTATACACACTCCCTTTTTATTATGGCGGGGCAGTCAGAGGCTTGAATGCCCATCTCTGAAATTTCGAAGGCATGTTAGGTATGGGTCATTCGAAGCACGCGTATCACTGGATAGACAGCACCCAACGTGATAGGTAGTGAACCGTATCGCCATATAGGTACTGACTATTACCTATCCTGAGGGATAGTCAGGTTTCCTCACGATGTTTTCCCTCACCGTTAGCGACTGTAAATTATGTACGTAAATGAAAAACACAAATGAATACGTACGTACTTAATTTTTTTTTGAGTAGGTAGAATCAAGAAGACAAAACCCTTTTGCACATATATCTTACTCTTGGCACATACATCTCAATATTGAGAAGTAGTTTTCTCAATCAATAGAGTTGGCGTTACATTTGGCGAAAAGATATTGAATTTTGACTAATACATGTATACAGCATTTTTTGTAAATAATATTATTCATTTTATTTACTATGAGAGACCGGGTCATATCACGATAAATTAATAAAGATATCTGATTACCTTTATTTTGCCCGACGTTTCGACCCAGTTGCATAGGCCGTGGTCGCGGGGAGACTAGCGTCCGTCTCAGCTAATGTCTGTCTACCCTCACAATTTTTTATTAGTATAAATCGCGAGTGTTTAAAAATGATTTTATTATTTTACCATTATCAGTATAAATAATTTAGAAATTTAATGAAATGACCAACTAGGAAGATCTTTACGTAACCGCCCCTCCACCTCACCCACATAATATACCTGTAATAGTAAACTTGTATAAAGACAAAAAGACAAACGCATTCACGACATTTAACCCTTGCGGGGTAGTCAGAGGTTCAGGTTTCCATCTCCGCAATTATTATTGCGAAGGTAGTAATTCTATGGCCACTTCGAACCCACATGTTGACCAGATAGTAAGTACTCAATGTGACATTAAACTTATATATCGAAACTATTTAACGCCGATCTGTAAAAATAATGGTATATTATCACTACCGATTTCTACCTACAATACGGGCCTAAAGTATGCTATATGTATGTATATTTCTCATATTAACACATGACCTTTGCATTCCAGGTACCAAATAAGCAAAGACGGCCTCTATCGTCTAACAACAACACGATACGAAAGCTTAGAAGTATCGAAGAAAATCGTAGATCGCATGGGCACAGCGGAAATCGATTCTTACGAGTTCGATATTTTACCTAAATCGGAGGCTACAGAGAAGACCCCAAAAACCTTCGAGTTGACGTTAAAGAAAGAATCGAGTGAGAATATCGATACAGAGATCGAGATTACGATGTGCGATGTGGATGAATTTGGGAATGTGCTGTGTTCGGAAACGGTTAAGTCTGAGGTTGTTATGACGTAGCATTTGATGTATTGGCTGTGTAGTATTAAGTGTAGGAATTGAATCATGAATTGTATGAACGATTTGTGTATGAGATAAAAAAAATACGATTATATTTGTCGCTTTTTATAATATGTTAAGGGGACAAATAAATACAAGAAATTAACTAAACTCTATTCACGCTGAATGAGTCATATTATGTTTATAGTATACATCGGTTACGTAAATTTCCTACATACAGTCACTGCTCTTAACCTTCTCAGGGTATTCAGTAGCTGAAATGCCTACCGTAGTATTTACGGCAGGTTTTTGTGATGTAACTGACAACTCAAAATTTTTTCCTTTACCGCAGTTCAAGTTAATGTAATCCATATTTAAAATTTGCGGTGAGGAAAAACATCATGAGGAAACCTGCCTATCCCTCGGGATAGGGAATAGCCAATACGGCGACACGGTTCACTACCTATCACGTTGGGTGCTGTCTTTAGTGAAACGCGGGCTTCGAGTGACCCATACCTAACATGCCTTCGAAATTTCGGAGATGAGCACTCAAGCCTCTCACTAATTCCCCACAATAAAAAAATAGTGTGTGTATACACAAGTCCTGAAGCGTATGTTTTTTTTTAATTATTTATTAAGCCATTCACCACTAAAGTTATGTCGGCTGAAGTACAAACACTGATGCCACGGCGTTTGAACTTCTTGTTATTCCATCGCCATGGTTACATCAACGCCGCCAGCCGCTACAACCGAAGAAAAACGAAATCGAAGCTTTAATTCTTCTCTTCCTTGTTCTTCGGTTCGTTCCAGTTGAATAGACGCTAATTTACCTTCCTACATTGTTTTCCATAGATATTTAGTCTATCTCCGTAAATATTTTTGACATATAACCTTACAAGTGCCTTATGAAGATATTTAAAGTCATTGTGATGTTAAAAGTATACGATTAATGAAATACATAATATAAGTTTGAGGAAAAATAATGAAGTTATAACTGTTGTATTAAAATGCTATTGCAAGATTCATTAATTAGAAATTCATGTTTTTGTCATGTTTGTTATTGTGTGAATATAAGTATTTTTTTAGAAGTATCTTTGATCTAGGTATTTATGATGTTATGTTAAGTCTAATTTTTATAATTTATCTTTCTAACCCTGCTTGTAGGATAACACATTTTAAGACATTAATCAAATGCTCATAGTATTTAATTTAATTTACATACATATATATCACGCTTGTTATGTATTCATTTAATTTGATGTGTTCAAAGTCAATTACGTTTTTTTCATTTAAGCGGTGATTTTAACACATACATATACGACAAAGCCACAATCTTAAAGCGAGTTAGGCAGAGATCATTGTAGTACTTCACTTATTAATATTATTTTGAAACATATATTCATAATATCTATGCATGACTTTAATAAATCATCTCAGTTGCGTGGTATATACATTTTAATATGGTTATTTTTATAGTCATTGCTACATCACTGAATAAATACTATAACTATACTATTATACATATAAGGCGGTTTCTTATAATGCGGATAGGCAGTTAATTACAATTTATAGTGTCCCAGATTAAAACTTCACTAAATAAAGAGAAACAAACATGGTTGTTTAAGATATTGACTAGTTTTAGTATACATGTGATGAAATAAAATACAGTTTTACATTTTGTATTGTTGTTTTAATATGTTTGTAGAAGGTATAGTATACATACATACACATCACGCCTGATTCCCTGTAGAGGGGTAGGCAGAGATCACGGATCGCCATCTGTCCCGATTCCGACAGACCACTTTCGCTTCATTGCTACTCTTACACCTCTTACACACTCGGTATAGTTGTAATCCCCAATTTTAAACAAAGACAACGCGTCCACGACCATTTACCCTTGCGGGGTAGTCAGAGGTTCAGGTGTCCATCTCCGCAATTGCAAAACCAAACATTAATAATACTTTTTTACAATTACAAGGTGAAATTGGGGGTATATATAGCTTGTGTATGTTACTATCGCAGCAAAAAGGTTCCAACTCCGATGGTTATGTAGTCAATGCTGATTCATGCGAAGAGTAACAAAGGATACGTTTTTGTCTCCGAGGTTCTATCCACCCCAAAAGAGATTATAGGACGTGAATATACCTAGTCTAGTCCCCTGTCCCGTTTTAGTCTGGGATCTAAAAAGAATGCTAATTAGCTGCCATTCTTCCCGGTATGTCGTAGGAGGCGACTAAAGGACTAGGGTTATATGGAATCTATTGGGCAATAGGCTAGCAACCAGTTACTGTAAAAGGAATTAAAATAAGTGTTTTTGTATATATGTATGTACATATATACATTTAAAAGTAAAACAATTTTAGATACAAAAATTTATTCTCGTATTATCAGGTTTATTTGTTCAGTCATAGACGTACTTAAGGACTATATTCTAAGGAACATTTTCATTCCTTCTTGAAATGTTGTATAAGCCTTTCTGCTTCTCGGAAACCAGCTTCCACGGCACCATGGACAGCACTGTGGTGGTGATGGGATGTCGCCTCCCCAGCGAAACATACCACTGGGACCCTAGGAAAAGATTTATACTTAACTATAGTATATTCGCATTAAGAAAATAGTGACGTCATCAAGGTCTCCGTGATTTAATCAATGAGATTTTGTCTGTTATTGGTCAATGTGACTTCTTTTCTCATTTACTCACGTCTCATTGGTCAGTTTGACCTCTGATTATCATGACGTCACTATTTACTTAACGCGAATAGACTATAATAGTGAATTTAATGAATGTTATTATACACATAAACCTTCCTCTTGAATCACTCTATCTATTAAAAAAAACCGCATCAAAATCCGTTGCGTAGTTTCAAAGATTTAAGCATACAAAAGGACATAGGGACAGAGAAAGCGACTTTGTTTTATACTATGTACCTAGTGATAGTAAGGTCCATCAAATTCATCAGGTAGATAGAAGTTTGGATACTTATTGTAACTATCGGGGTTGTGATGGGGTCAATATATATTGTTACTAGGTTGATAGCACATCGCTTTATAGATTCTATCTATCCTTATTCCTTAGTTGCCTTGTACGACTTGACAACAAGAACCTAGCATTATTTTTTCGTTCCACCTAGCAAGCATTATTTTATTAGATTAACTAGGAACTAAATAAATGAAAACAATCCTTCATTCATTTTGATGGACCATCCCTTTAAGAGCAATCTACATAGAGATCCCGCCACATAAGGTGGCAGTAGCCAAACTTGGAACTAAATTTGACGTTACCGCCATTGCGTGTTATTTTGTATGAAAGGTAAATTTAGTATTACCAGCGTTGTGTTTTTTGCCCACTCTTTGTATTTTTTATGTTTGTTAAGGGTGATTATAATAAATTGATTTCCGGAGTTTCTTGTTAGTTCTTCTCCAAGCTAGGGTCTCCGCTGATCTAACCTCGGTAAAAAATATGTAAAGACAATGCTCAGTGCCATGTTTGAAATAATAGTTTTAAGAGATTCGCGATTTATACTCATGATATAAGATATAAGGGTGTATATAAGATTGATTGCAGCTGTGGGAAATCCTACGTCGAACACACTAAACGGTCTATTGCGGACAGAGTGAAGGAACACATAATATATGTAATATATAATAAGAAGGATAAGTCCCGTTAATTATTAATCATGTTTGAAATAGTTTAATAAACATATTTTGACTTTGATATATTAATTTGTTTTATTTGAGTTTAGCTCTGCAACCAAAGACCGTTACAAATGAAACCTATAATGTATCGAGCCGTATGGCACAGTGAGTGCTAGTTTTGGCGTGTTTACTGGTAACACTGAATTACGCGACTGTGGCGACGCCTCCAACTGCCACCTTATGTGGCGGGATCTCTACCCATCGACGCAAAGAGGTTCGCTCAAGGTGACAGCGTCGCCTCCTTTCTCCTCTGTCAACACGCTGCGGTAGGCGTACGCGCCTCTAGCGAAGCGGTTCGTGGCCCATTTAGTCCTGAAATAAAAATAATTATAGGCTAGAGTTAGGAATGACTTACCGAGAGGCCTTCTTAGCGTTGTCAAGGATTTAAGTTACTATGGTATTATAACAAGCATATTTTTGAATTCGGGGTTGGGGATTGGGAAAAAGGAACATCTCGAGTGATATAAGAGTATTGCAATGATTATGGCGTTGATAGTATGCCAAACTCTGTACTGTAGTACTCTGGCTTTATGTATTTTCCATTACGCATCACCATACTGCAGTACCTACATGTTAGCACCTATAGATGATACCTAACTACTAAGTTAGTCTGATGGTTTACCTGATTACATTTTTGACATCAGCCACATCATATGATTTGCCAAACATAGTTTTCACCAGTTTCGTGATCTTATTCTTCACTTCCTCTTCGCTATCCTTTTCCATAAGCTTGGCACCTTCCCCGTAAATCCAAGCCAACAGAACATTGGGACGATACTCTATGGTTTGCAGACCATAGACTTCTGTCAACCATTGCTCGTTGGCGGCAAATTGTTTCTTGTCATCCTCGCGCCATAAAATTGTGAAGCTACCAACGTTTTCAGGCCACCATTTCTTCTCGAATTCAATGTAGATTTTGTCCAAAACACACATTTGCAAGTTTTCGATTGTGTTTATTTTGGCTTCGGGTAAAGACGGCGTAAAGAGGGAAGTGTGTCTAAAAATAAAGGTTTGTATTATAAACTTGTAATTGATAATTGTAAACTGAACGGTAACAAAGTTTTGACCATTCTTAAACCACTTTTAACTGACGCTTCCAACATTAAAACATTTTTTTATAATTTTTAGCTATCGAATTTTTCCGTTAAGATTATATAAGGCAAAATAATGAATGGTAATATAAGGTTAAGCACTAAAAGCTTATCTATATATTAATGTACAACAAGTAAGCCCAAATATAAGCACTAAACCAACCTTTCCCTCAATACTCCAACGGGAAGAGTGACAATCACTGATTTAGCATAGTAAGAGCTTCCATCCTTGCAGGTAACCTTAACTTGCTTAGACTTCCAATCAATAGAAACGACTTCTTTGAAAAGCTCTATTTTAATTGGATACTGGGCCTTTTCGTCAGGATATTTGTTCTGGGGAAAGAAAATATATGTACTTATAAGTATTAGCTTAAATATGTAATACAAACACGTCACACCCATTCTCCATAGTACAAATTATAACTGACATTTTCTCCTAATTCTCTTTCCAATCCTAATACAACTAACTTTATTTATTAAGTTTTTCGTTCCTTACAAAGACATTTCCCAATAGATACTACCTCATAGCTCCTAGCTAGAATGCGATGTATGTGTACATAACATAGTATATAGAGAAACGCGTTTTCGACCATTAACCGTTGCGGGGTAGTCAGAGGTTCAGGTGTCCATCTCCGCCATTGCGAAAGTAGTCATTCTATGGCCAAGTCGACACACAGACAGTACAGATTCTTAAAAATTGAAAATTTAAGAAATCATAAATTTGTGACATACATATTACGGTAATATATATTATAGATATATGTAGTAGTATTAAATAATATTTTTGATAGACTTGCGATTTTAATCCTATTCATTTTACTAGAAAAAGGGGGCTGAACCCATATATTTTATAAACAAACCATTACATTTGTTACCCGTCACCAAGGCCATTGCTTCTTGGCAATGAAAAAATAATACGTAGTACAACATACATTGAAAGCCGCAGTGGAAATCTTACAATCACTAATTTGTTCGAAAGCCCTTGCTTCGAGAAGAACCAACCTAAAACTTACCAAGAGTATATCCAAAATAGTCTTATAACCCCTCGTTTTCCAGTTCAACAGAAACTCTCCCTCACAAGGCCAGCTCTCTGCCAACCCCTTCAAGGACTTTCCAGTCTTAGGGTCAACTTGACCTCCCAAGTGACTGTTCCTTTCAAACCACTCTACCACGGACGATGTAAGAGATGGATTTTGCTTCAGTATTTCGTTTTGTTCGGCACTGGAATGAGATAAATAGTGTAAATTAATATGTATTTGATAAAATAACTCAGACTTTGTCCATAATTTTGTAAGAAAGTGTTATTTAATTTTACATATCATTATTTTTTTACCACATCTTTATTATTTGTAATTTATCGTCTTTGGCTAAAAAGATCCGCGTCCCATAGGTATTTATAGAATACTTAAGAGTTTGTTCCTTACTAGACCGACACGTAAATATTATTGCTAACTAGCTGCCATTCTTTGCGACATGTCGTTGGTGACGATTAAGTAGGAGTTTTAATAGAATCTGCCATACCATCATATCATACGAGTAGTAATATCATCAAAACCACTACACTGCAGTATTATATTATCTGTGTCACTACTATGGTTGCAGTAGCCCTATACATATTAAAGATATTTATAATAATTTATATATTAATTTATAATATAAATAATATATAGGCGTTTAAGAGGTTAAGGATACATAGAATTTGTTAGCCGAGAAGCTCTCACTAACCCTAGTTCAGAAGATCTACAACTTGCTGTTTTAGAGGTTCTTTTCAAAAGGGATCAAAAGGCTTGGAGTAATCTATGTATTATGTATAAGTACTCGTACATATTTCTGAACACTTACGTTTTCCTCACATAATCCTTAATCGACTTCTTATTATTCTTATCAGCTTTGGCCACAGCATCGTCCAATACAGACACAATCTTCTCAGTCACAGCCCGGTCTGCTACATCCCCATTGGACAGAATAAAAGCGGTCTTGGCCCCGGGACTCGGTCTTCCTAGCAAGTCGTATTTGCTGGCTAGTTCATACACTATGTTGTCTTTTTCACCATGACACCTGAAACAACATAATTATTATGTACAAGCTTTAAAATGTACGTATTGCTTCCGTTTTATACGTTTCGAAGGGGTTATAATAAGTTACATTGTACATGTGGTGTATATTAATGTATCCTTTAATTCTATGACCATCTCGAACCCACGTGTTAATAACGTCTACAAGGGATATAATGGCTTTTAGTAATTACTGGGGACGGTTTTGAATTAAGATGGGTTTTTTTAGGAAGGCAGGTAGGTACATATTTTTTCTTTGACTATGTTCAAGAAGTTGCCTAAGTTGCATTTGCTTTAGTATGAGACAAACGCGTTCACGACCATTAACTCTAACGTGACAATCCGAGGTTCGGGTTTCCATCTCCACAATTGCGAAGGTAGTAATTCTATGGCCACCTCGAACCCATGTGTTTACCAGATAGTCAGTACTCAATGTGACAGGTGGTAAACCGTGTCGACATTTACAAGCACTAACTATTAACTCGGGACATTTATATATACTACTAGCGACCCGCTCCGCCTTCGCACGGGTATAAAATATAGCCTACTCCACTATTTACTGGATGTTATTATACATATGAACCTTCCTCTTGAATTGTTCTATCTATTAGAAAAAACCGCATCAAAATCCGTTGGGTAGTTTCAAAGATTTAAGCATACAAAGGGACATAGGGACAGAGAAAGTGACTTTGTTTTATACTATGTAGTGAAGTAATGCTAGGTAACTCACCAAGCAGCCCCAATATCCACCACCCCATCTCCGAAAGGCACGGTGACCACTCTTCCACCGATCCTCTCAGAAGCCTCCAGCCCCAGGATGTTCAGACCTTGGAGGTGGAGCTTGTTCAGCGCCGCTATCCCTGAAGCTCCACATCCTATCACTATCACGTCTAGGGGTTGACTGGAATTATATATACATGTACATTCACGTGATTTTGTCGCTTTCGGGATGGACAGAACTTTGGAAAGACGATCTTCTAGGAAGTTAAGAAGAATGCGAACTAGCCGTTTTTCCCACATGTCTTAAGATGCGATTAAGGGACTAGAGATCAATAGAATCTATTAGATGATGGGCTAGCAACCTATTACCAATGTACATACATGGGAAATGAAATTAATTGAATTCAATGAAATCCTCTTATGGATAATCAAAATAAATTGTTATTGTATACATTCACATACTTGGTCTCTATTATTTTACCATTAGGATTATGATTAGGTATAATACTATTAAACATTAGGTAGGTGCCATTCCATCGACCAATAGATATACCGGGGAATGACACTATATAGATAATGAATAAGTATAACAAAAATATGTGAAATAAATTGATTTCTGTGTTTTAGGATGTAACAACAATAGCTACGCAAGATTGTCTTAAAATAATAACCCGTTCTACTATATTATGTTTTAGTTCCTTGTCAGTTATAAAACAACATTATTCAAAACCCAAAACAATATCACAATATGTAGTTAATATAAACAGGAAAATATAAAAAAAAACTATTACATTACTCAAATTATTTAAAAGAGTTCAATTAATAATTTAATTTAAACCTTAACCCTTACCTTGCCATATTCAGCACTGCAAACAAAACACGGTTTCAATACACGAATCACATTCACGTCCACAGAAACACGTCTGTTATTCTCGAAGCCGTGTAATCAATGTGCTATCAACGTCTGACCTTGGAATGAAAAGTAACAAACATTAACATAAGTGTTAGATAAGTATTGTATAATGTGTTAAGTGTTTAATTTAGTATTATCTATTTGTTTTGTTATTGATTATGTCGGGTTATATAAGTGTGGCATTTTGATTCTTTATTTTTTGATTTATTGATCTTAATTAACTGAGCAATAATAATTGGTTATTATGTACAGCGATAAAAGTGCAGTCCCAGTAACTTTTTATATGGTTAACGTTTATAAAAACAAAAGACAATATTTTTCATTTCGAAGCACGCGAACGTATGGCCTTGACAATGCATAGAGGCGCCAGTTTTAAAATGTAAAATATTGTCTTTTGGTCTTATAAACTTAAACTTTATAAAAAGTTACTGGGACTGCCCTATTAGCGCTGACTGTATATACATAATTATTATGTACATTGTGTGGCAGCATAGTCAGAGGCTCGAGTGCCCATCTCCGAAATTTCAAAGCTACGTTAGATATGAGCAACTCAAAGCCCGCGTTTCACTAGATAGACAGCACCCAACGTGATAGGTGCTGAATCGTATCGCCGTTTACAAACACTGGCTATCACCTACCCCGAGAGTTGGACTGGTTTCCTCACGATGTTTTCACCTCAGGTTAGCGATTAATTAGTAATTAATATCCATTAAATACGAAACGTAATGGCAATGATAGGTTAAAGCCTCTGAACGACATTAATGAAACCACCACCTGTCACATTAAAAGATGAATAACTGCTAAAATGTAACCTTTGAATAATCTAATAATAATATAACGACAACGAATGGTAGCAAGCCTATATCTACCCCATGATGTTATTGAAAGTTCAATTATATACAAACATACACAACACGACCGTTTTTCTAGAGAAGAGTAAGCAGAGGTCACTGATCCACATTTGTTGTGATTGACAAACCACTTATGCTTCATCGGGATCCATACACTTCATCATACACACTCGGCGTTTATGTTATAGGTTACATCCATGTAATGTGTATAAATGATAGTAGATTGACAAAATGAATATATGTGGAGTGAAGTGGAAGGGCGCTTACGTAGGGACCGGCCCAATAAAACAGTCAGATAGATACCGTATTGAAGTATAACATACAAATACATTCACATCCTTTAATCCCTCTAGCGGTAGACATAAACTCAGTACATGATAACATCTTTTAGGTCACCTTTAATCATTAATTTGGTTGTAATGTCATATTGGAAAAACTGTGACAGAATACTAGCCCTTCGCCCAATGGATTCCATTGACGGCTAGTTCTTTTCTCCCCTGTCACTCAATATCCGAAAGATACACAGCTAGTTAGTATTCTTTTTACGTCTTACACTAGCACTTATCTATAATATTCCTTGTGAGCTCCTAAGTAAAGCTTTAGTATTGTATCCTTAAACATTATATCAAATCCTTGTACAGATAATACACTTCACCTTCATACAACTTTATACTCACAGGCTGCACCAGCCAGGTGTTACCAACATGTCACTGACCGAGCAAGGTGTCTCACCGTCCTGATTAAGGCTCTATTGAGCTTATTACCAGTCCTTCAGGGGCATAGTGTTTCTTTATATCTAGACCTGATTGTCAACATTCTCAGTGCTAGCTTAGAACGTGTTTCGACGTAGCCTGTGACTAACAAATCGATTTACGAGCGTTAAGGGATTTGATGAAGATATATTGGGTATGTATAGTCACTACATAGTATAAAACAAAGTCGCTTTCTCTGTCCCTATGTCCCTTTGTATGCTTAAATCTTTGAAACTACGCAACGGATTTTGATGCGGTTTTTTTTAATAAATAGAGATTCAAGAGGCAGGTTTACATGTATAATAACATCCATTAAATAGTGGAGTAGGCTATATATTTTATACCCATGCGAAGCCGGAGCGGGTCGCTAGTTTTCTGTATAGTAGTATATAATAGGTATAGTATAGTGTAAAGTATACTGTTAAGCAGCTGTAATCTAGCGGCTGTGGTATGTACCAATGAGTAAAATTTAATAAATAATGTTTTGTAATGAAAATTAGTAGGACACTAAGAATAAAAATAACATTCCACAGAACTTTCAAGAAATGATTTTGCTTAAATAAGTTACTTAGTTCTTATTAAGTTTCAGTATCATTAAACCTTTGTCGATTTCTAAAGGAATGCAGTATTCTTGAGGCGCAATGATTCTGCAAATCATCGTATGAAACCAGTCCAATGTATTTTTATAACACCGACAATGTTTTTATAAGTGCGTTTAGCATATGATTTTCTATCACACTTACGATGGCGTCGTTTTAGCTCTTTATGGGTATAGTGTAAGAGAGTTTATATCGTTATTTAGTATTACTATTAATGTTGTGGTGGTATTTATATGAAATATTGGGTACTGGTTGCTAAAGTACACGAAATCTTAATTTATTGCATTAACCCTAGTCCCTTAGTCGAATCCTAAAGCACCCCGAAAGAATGGTAGATAATTAGCTTTTTATTCACGTCTCCGATTATCACGATTGAATGATTTTACCAACTACCTTTTAGCAACAATTTTCTATTATGATTTGAATATACATCTTCATTTTATCGCTCTAAAAATACAAATTAGCAATTAACATATTCTAAACTGTACACAAATTCATACATAGCAGACAGACAATTCTAATTACGTGCCACACCTTTACTAAGTGACATTTACAAACAGTTGCGTGCAAGGAGGTTGCAGAAAAAAGGTTAACTATATGGTTCAACCATATTGCAAATAGGCAGTATTGAAGCTGCAATTTGGCACGTGGCCATAAATGTAGGATGAGCAGATGTTACCAACACCTGATTAACTGTAAAGGGTAGAACTAAGCTTCATATGCAACATACACGACCGTTAGAGCTTGTGGGGTAGGCAGGTTTGAGTGTCCATCTCCGCAATTGCGGATTTAGTGATTGTATGCCCAAATTAGAGGTTCACGTGTCCATTTCCGCAATTATTACATCACTGAGTTATTACATCACTTCAAGCTCACGTGTTCACTAGATAGTCATTATTCAATGTGACAGATGGTAAAGAGTGTCGCCATTTATAAGCACTATTAGCTGTTCGGGGATCAGGTAGGTTTCTTTACGATGTTTTCTCGGTAAAAATAATAATTTTAGATCGATCGTCTCCCCTTTTAACAACACGTGCGAGGTGCATATGTATTTTTGTTTATGTAAACAACCTTAACATTGAAACCTACTCAGGAAGCAATAAAATGTGTAGGCGGACCTTAAATCAATCAGGTTATAAATTGACAATCACTTAAATAAAAAAAAACTAATTACAAACCTAATTGATCACGATTTTGGTCACCACTTTATAATGACCTTTTGAGTTGTATAAAAGTGGTACTAATTTGATCTCAAGCAGCGATCCTGGAATAGTGGTTATATTACTAACAATACAAATACACATCACGCCTTTAGAGGGGGAGGCAGAGATTACGGATCCTGATCCTGACAAATCACTTTCGTTTCATTTACACTCATGCACTTTCTCATACACACTCGTTGGTTATCGGTACTTGTAACGTCACACTTTTTTAATATATTTCTTTAATGGATGTATGTATGTGTATATCTGACTATCATGTCTTATTGGGAATGAGCCTAAAACTAAAATTCTGTGCTATGGCTCAATAAATTCATTTTACAACGTTATTATAGTCCCTTATTCGCCTCTTATGATTTAGCGGGAAGAATATCAACAAATAACTATAATTTGTTGTAATTTTCATTTCATGTTTCAAATCCCGTGCCAGCAGGGACGTAAAAAATACTATTTGCCGTTTTTCCCGGCATGTCGTAGGACTAAGGGCCTAGGGACTAATGGAATCTATTAGGCGATTGGCTAGCACTGTGACAAATGCACCATATGACATCTTAACCTCAGTATGAATGCTAAAAAGTAAAAGGTTATCATGTCTCTGAAGTTCTGTCCACTCCGATAGGAAAGAGAACTTGAATGTCATATGTATGTTTAAGAATATAATAACATTATTATTATATTGTATATAACAGTTGAACAAAAACAGTTCCATTGTATGTTTAATAATAACTTCTACATATAAAACTGGCACGTGATCTACATATGTTTAATAACATCTTTAAATCACTATTGGAATAGACAGAAACGTTGACACATAAAATATCATATTTAGCTTTAATATTCATTTAATAATGATAATCATATGAAACAGCTCACAGATTACTAGCTCATCACCCTATACATTCTATTTACTCAATCCTTTTGTCGTCTCCTACAAGCCAGTAAGAACGGCAGCTAGTTAGCGTTCTTTTTACGTCCCACGGGACACACATACATACAGATTAAATGCCATTCCTAGTCTTACAACATAAAGATGTTATCTCCATGGTTTCTAAACATGTAGTGGCCTATTTTACTCTTAACTTTATTAAGCAACACATTCCACGCTAATTACCGAACCGAGATTATAAGACATCACGCCTTATAGCCGAGAATGGTAGGGTAGAATGATGGAGATGACATGCATGCTTAGTTGTAGTCAGAGGTTGAAGTGTCCAAACTGTGGAGTTAGTGATTTTATGGTTACGTTGGATTCACAAGTTAAATATATAGGCAGGAATTAAAGTAATAGATGGTAAACCGTGTCGCGATTTACAAACACTGGTAATATTAACAAAAAAGCGTTATAATGGATTCCTGTCCACTGTACCAAAATGGGTGACGTTATAAAATCTTCGGCTGGGTTACGTTTACAATCGGATTTGAGATAACATTTATATGGAATATTATTGACAACCTATAGCTTTAGTCCCAATTGGCTATTGAAATTTAGGTTACAAGAAACCGCTAGTTCAGCAAAAACCAATTCAAATCAATCAGAACTGTCCCAAATAAGTAACCAAAACAAACAGGACATACCTGTCTTACTGTTGCCACCAAGCACCAAACTCATTGGGGAGCCAACCTCCTTGCAGGAGCCGGTTCGACTGACATAATTACCACAGGCAACTCAGTCGAGCCGCGCCCGCGGAGCAGTGCGGTCGTGTCACCATGGCGCTCTTACCTGCCGCTCTAACATGTTGAAACACACACAGCGGCCGCCGGCGGCTCAAGAGGAACACCGCTACCAAAACATGCCGCGGCGGCCGCCTCACCTGCCACTCAACGTGTCCACCCTGGATTCCTCAAAACATTCCGTCGGCACATCGGCCAGTGTCAGTCCCGCCGTTCCTATAGTAGCCCCTATTCCTGTACCGCCGAAAGTGGGTAATGGAATCCCCCACGGCGCTCCCAAAGGGAAGAAGAACCCTAAAGCAGCGACGGAAGAAGCGCTGACTTCTCTAGCGCTGTTGTGCTTGATAAGCTTGCTGCTTGCCTTGCTGGCTTTGCTGTTTTTGCTGAAGATATCAGCGCCAGGGACCGGGGCGCCGGATGAGTTCGCCGTGGTGTATGAAGTGACTTTAGCCCTTTGTGCATTGACTCTGTCTCTGAACCTGTGTTGTCTATTAGTGTGTGCTATACAGTTTCTGTTCGCGGTGAAACTTGTGCACTCGACGACGGCGCCTAACGGACGGTGAGTTGAATTTCTGCATTCTTTCTGCCTTTGCGAGTGAGGCATCGGATGTGCGAGGATAGAGCCTTTGATAACGGTTTTGGTTCGAAATTGCCTCTTTTTCACCACGTATCTATTCTTACTAAAGCTCTTTGTATATCATAGAATAGAACGTAGTACTAAATGTAGCTATATAATAAAATAAAACGTGAGGAACGATAGTTTTGTTCGGGACATGACAAAATACATTTTAGGGGGATTGTAACTAGTAAACATAATATTATTATCTCAGTCACCTTTAGTATTATTATTGGGGTTGTGATATGCCAATGTTTGATGCAAGCTATTGATAATATGAATTTACGTATGTGTGTGTATGAATAGAGTAACATACACACATTGGATACTAAAGTATTTGGTTTCAACCCCATGGGAAATAATACAGGAAACCGAATTCGTAAAAAGTTGGAAAGGGGCGTAACCCTTACAAAGTTATTAAAAGATGATCAGTAAGGTTAACTATTTATATCCCAGATTTGATATTCAGTGCCGATTATTTTCTACCCGCTATACTATCGTAGTTATTATTGAGTGCTTTTATATTCCTAATCTTAGCAAATTGCTTCTTTCATTTGACACATGCAACCATATAGTTACTCATTAGCACATCATTTTTGTTTACTATACATATACATTCACGTACTTAAATCCCTTTCGCGTTGGACAGAACTTTGAAGACACTATCATACCTCCTAAGTCACGTTTTAACATGAATATTTTGGTTGTGATGTCATACGGAACATAAGTGACAAGTTGCTAGCCTATCGTCCAATAGATTCATTTTCTCCCTAGCTCTAATCGCGTTCTACGACATGCCAGGACGAACGGCAGCTAGTTAGCATTCTTTTACGTCCCAGCTAGCACGGGATATTGTTTTTATGTAAACGACAGCGAACTATTGGGTGAATAAACACATTTTTCTTACATCAGTCAGCAGTCAGATGAACGCACCTTGTATAACCGTTATCAAATTAAAAACTGGTTATTAATGGTCTCGCTAGCTCGTAAATAAAATGCCTAGCTACCTTTCTTCTCGATTGAGGCGACTATGGGACTAGGGGAATCTATTGGGTGATGGAATAGCAAACTGTCATTTAAACACAAGAATACTATCACCAATAGATATTAATGTAATTGACATAACATTACAGATAAGTATTCTTAAAGTGACAAGAAAATGTTGAGTCTGTTATATTTCTGTCTACTCTAAAAAGGATTAAATAAGTGTATATATGTATGTATGTTGTCAGTAAACCGTTACAAAATTAAAAACTGGTTGTAAACGTATTGTTTTATGTGGTTTCCGAATATTACTTTCGAGTGTCGCGTCGTAAGAGCGGTTGTAAAAGTTATATGGAAACTGTACTTTTAATTAAAGTCTGTGGTCTTACTACGTTCTTACTTATCGCAGTAATGGAAACTGAGGTAATTAAAGGAAATTATTCCTTAACCTGAATCAGAATTAGTGAAGTTTTCGTTTACATATAGCTAGTTTGGGATTTAAAATAATGCTAACTAGCTGCCGTTGTTCTTGGCATGTCGTAGGAGGCGACTAGGGGAGTAGGGAAAATTGGGCGATGGGCTAGTAACCTATCACCGTTGTTCCATATAACATTACAATCCTAATATTCATGCTAATAAGTGACCCCAAAGAGGTTTCCAAGGTTCTGTCAACCCCGAAAGGGTTTAAGGACGTGAATATATTTGTATGAATTTAAAATTTGTGATGTTACGTTCTTGTCGCAGCAACTACTGACTTTTGACTTTCGATAAGTGATTTTATGATCCTTATGTTGAATAAAAAATATTTCATTTAACTCACTTATCGTAGTAATTGAAATTAATGTAATTCAAGCAAATATTTTTTATGCTCAGTGATATATAGAAACGAATTAATCTGAGTAAGCATTATAATTCCGCAATTGCGGACATGGATATGCGAACCACTGACTATCCCACAACGGTTTATGTTGTCATATTATTGTATACATTTTTTAAGTAATTGAATACATTCTCAGATATCAAAATACTGCTTATTTATGGATTAGGTTTTCAACCACCAATAAAAAAAATACCATAGTGCTTTAGAACTTGATTATAACTTAATATAAACAGCCTATACCTATTATAATTGTACTATATATATATATTATAATTGTAATTTGAGATATGTATATATATATATAATATATATATATATATATATATATATTCATTATATATTCATTTATTGGATGTATTTACATATTTAAGATTGTGTATATAGATCTATGTATGTGTATATATGTGTTTGCTTGTGTATTATGTATGTATATATTGAATAAATATGTATTACTTTTATACGTTTTTTATAATACAGCTTTTGTGTATCTACGTATAGTATAAATTATAAAAATATATAATATTTAATATGAAACATCTAAGTACGTTTATCAGTTTTTTTTTTTTTTCCATCATCACTCTGTAATTACTATGTGTGTATGTGTATGTATATGTATGTATGTGTGTATGTATGTATGTATAGTATGTTATTATTATATTCAGCTAGTGATAGACTTAGGTTTGGGTGCTGTCGGAGGATCAGTGATGCTGCTTAGCTGCATCGAATACTGAGACAGCACCTTTTCACTGCATTATATGTATACACTGTACACTGTATTGGTTATTGTATCAAAGTGTGTATAAATAGTGTTATGTTAAAATGTGTATGTATAGCAGTGAATAAAGGTTTTTCTTTTCTTTTCTTTTCTTTCTTTTCTATATCTAAGAAGAGATTAGGATTAATAGTGACTATTTACAGCTTATAGATTAGTAATTATAACCAATTATCCTAAACTTCTTACCTTTGCTGAATTATCGTGATTTTTGTATTCATTAAAACAATAAAAACTCCGCTATTATATTCAGATTAATAAGCAATTAATAATAAACCTGTTTTGAGAAGACAGTAATTGAAATCCATTTGACATACATACGCGTCACGACCGTTATTCCTTGCGGGGTAGTCAAAGGTTAACAGTAGTTACGATGGGAATCGTACCTGTTACCGTTTATATTAGAATCGTTTGACTTTACTACTTAAGTAAAATAAATATTAAACGTAATGTCACTTTATCGTTCAATTTATGTAAAAAAATGCTGTAATTGCATAGAAACATAATATTTACCTGCAATTCCAAAGTATAGATATTAAAAATAGTGACAATTCTGTTGCTTCTAAATTAGACAATTTGTATACAAACATGTATTGATTAGGTATTGCTCATGCGAGTAGCACAAATATTATTATTATACATACGCTTCACTACTTGTGTGTACATACTCCCTTTTTTATTGTGGCGGAGTAGTCAGAGGTTTGAGTGCCCATCTCCGAAGTTTCGAAGCCATGACAGGTATGGGTCACTCGAAGCCAGAGTTTCTTTATACAGACAGCACCAGACGTGATAGGTAGTGTACCGTAATAGTATATAGGTACTGGCTATTACCTATCCCGAGGGATAGGCAGGTTTCCTCATAATATTTTTCCTCACCGTTAAAGACTGAAATATTATTATAATAATGTTATTTTAGCCCTAATAGTCAACGCTCATAGGAACACTAGAAAATCTCTTACATCTTTCCTTTAAGAAGCCAGCTGGTTGCTTTTTAACTCTAGTGCCAGACTAGCACCAATAATAATTGGTACAAAATCAATTATGAGACTACCTTGAACAGGGATTCAATTGAAATTCAAATGAATTTCATCTGTCAAGGCGATATAATTACGGGGCGCGAAAATTTGAACTTGAAATTCAATATGAGTAGGTGCTTAGAATAATTGACATGGCCTAATTATGTTGATGTAATAAGTATTTTATGTTGATTTGTTTTTAGAATACATTCATACACACACCCGTTTCCTTATAGAGGGGTAGGCAGAAATCATAGTTTTTTTAAAAATATGAACGCTATCACTGCCATTAATCCTTGCAGAGGTTCAGGTGACCATCTCCACAATCGTGAAGGTAGTAATTCTATGGCCACCTCGAACCCACGTGTTGACCAGATAGTCAGTACTCAATGTGAGAGGTGGTAAGCCATGTCGCCATTTACAAGCACTATTAGCTGATCGGAGAACAGGTAGGTTTCCTCACGATGTTTTCCCTCACCGTAGTATCCGACGCATTTCGTTAATGTATTTTTATTACGAAAATGTACATAGAAATACGTAACGTTGTAAGAACGTATTTAAATCATACGTGTACTTGGTACTAACTTAGCTGGTTACATAAAGAAGTTTAACTACCCTTATAAGTAAAACTAAGCAACTACAAAATCAAGTTATACAACATTACCTTATACTTTATAAGTTTTATAAGATAACATAACATAAAAGGCAACATAAACTAGATGGTAAACTAACATACACCGTATATGGAAAGCGGGTTCAACAAGTTTTTTTAATTATTCAATAGTTAGGTTAGTTTATGTATATGTTGTGTATGCGTAACTGACATAATATGATAAGTACAAAAACAAAATAAGTATTACTTGAAATTAAATAGTAAAATGTACATTTACGTATGTTCGTACATTTAGGAATGCACTTAAACATAAATTCACTTTTTTATTATTAGAACTTGTAAAAGTTTACTTAGTGTCAATTAATACAAAATACATGCATACATACACATCACGCCTGTAGGCAGGGATCACGGAACCCCATTTGTCCCGATCCTGACAGACCACTTTCGCTTCATCGACATTCATGCATCTTCTCATACACACTCGACGGTTGTAGTTCCTTCTAACGTCACCTTATTCCCCTTCCACTTTACTCACATATTCCTTTTAAAATGTTACGGTAATAAGTAAAATTAATATATAGATAATAGATACATATATTCATGATTAATAACTAACGGGACTTATCGCGTAGTTTTTAAATAATAAAGTTACCTTTATTATCCCGTCACGGGCAGACTATATACATATATTATATGGATACATATATTGTAGTTGAGTTGTATATATTGTTAGAAGTAAGTAACATACCTCTAGGGTTAATATTATTAGTCTCCCATAGGAACCAATAGAGTCTGTTGTGTGTTAATTTATTCTACCAAGATATTATATTTTCGAGTTACTGTCCAACCTTAGGTTAACGAAGGTCGTGAATATGTATGAGAGTAGAATGAAATATGAATTTAGTGTATTGAACCATATTAAAATAGTACGTATAATAGTCAACTAGACAAGATTAGATAATCATATTTTACAACCTATCATGTAGTGAAAAGTAGGCTTTACATACATTCACGCCTCTATTTTCTACAGGAAATAGCACATTATCGATTACCATTGTAAATGATTAAGATATTCATTTCAAATAAAAAAAAATCAATATAAGTACAGTAATAGTAAATTCATTGAACGTCGAAATATATTGAGTGGCACTGGTTGTCTAACAACTATGAATCTACCGTTGATTCGGAAGCCCTAGCTTGGAGAAGAACCAACAAGAAACTCCAGCGTCAGGGATTTTTTGCCCAGTGCCAAATTACAAAACAAAATTTGTACAAAACATTTTTCTTTTAATATTAAGTTTTTTTTGAATAGCGTTGACAGAATCATTGCCAACACCGACATACCATTTTTAAACTAGATTATCCTACGTAATGTATAACATATTATTTCTACATATTATAATATTACATTACCTATTGTAGTTATTGTTTACTAATATAAATGTCTTCTTCAATATAGTACATGGATTTTATTGTTTTCAGTTTATAGCTAATACAATTACAGAATTATGTCAATATTGATTAATACGATTTCCGTTTATGATATTGTATTACTTCCTAACGTTGCTAAATTCACATCAATTTATAAATTTATCTTTTGTGATTATAAATGTTGTGTTTAGTTTGAATTGAACACCTGTTTCCAAATGACAATCTTAGTTTTCAATAACAATTATTCGTTCTTAAGTTTACGTTCATATCATTGAAATTGACATATTTACAAAACAATTGAATATCGGAGGCCGATTTAAACAATTTGAATTTAGAATACATTCGAAAATAATCCCGCAGGAAAGTTGATTCAATCGTAATCATAACATAGAGTAAAAGTCCAAAAACTTTTCAGCGATGGGCTAGCAATATGTCATCAATGTTCCTTATTATGACATGACAACCCCAATATTCAGGTTAAAAAGTGTCTTAGGCTTTATTACGGGTTTTCGAGTTTCTGTTAACTCCGTTAAATTAAAGGTTTTGAATATGAATATATGTGCCATGTAATATAAAGTTTTATGTTTTTAGGAGGGATTTAAGACAATAATCGATTAAACATTACTTTAACTTAGGTTCTATACATTCATTATTTGTACAATTTCAAACTGTTACTCATAGTTAATATATTGTTATCACAGCATACTTGTCTCTTAATAGATTCAGTCCACTATTAACTTTATCATAAACTGATCTGATTTGCCGAATAAACCTGCTAATATTACCTCTCATGTTCTAAAGTTTGTACTGTAACATTCTGTCCACCACTTGTATAATAAAAGAAACATGGACACATGTCCCCGTATCTTAATCCACGTACCGTGATCAGCCAAGCAAGACCTGCCTAAAATAGTGTAGAGGCCCCTTTACTCACGTGTGGCAGGTGTGCCAAGCGACGCTCAGTGGCGGTTAAAACGTTAAGTTCTTTTTTCGAATTTAACCGTTTCGCCGTGTGCTAGCAAAAAGGTGGATTTGAATATAGAACTCTTTGGGTTTTTGTTTCTTAATACATACATATGCTAGCGTCTTGACTTTCAGTGCGAGAAAAACGTAAGATACCTAATAATGTTCTTGGTCACTTTTAACATAATTATTACACCAATTGAACTAGCCCTTTGCTAAGTACATTTAAGACTTGTATTAAGAGTAGGTACTAGTCAACGTATATTAAAGAAATACATACTTATTATATATACATAAATACATATAAAGCATATATATATAATCAACGGCCAGACTGGAAAGCAGAAGAAAAGCGTAGTTCTTAACTCTGCCTCCACCGGGAATCGAACCCGGGACCTCACGATTAGCGTTCAGGCGTCTAACCGATCGCGCCACGGAGGTCGTTGTCGTATGACTTTAAATGGAATATTCTTAGTACAGAGTTAGCCCAATCTAGATTTAAATTACTTCTAGTTTGCAGATATGACTTGCTGGAAAGAAGGGCAGCTAGTTAGATACACAATACTATAATATTACAGTACTAACTATATGGTTAGATACTATTCTATTCCAATCCCACATAACGCGAGCATTGTCACAACAGATGCTTATTTATTTAACTACTAGTGTTTGTGTACGGATGTGCTTGTAGCTAATAAATAAGACCTAGCGGCTAGTTTCTAGGATACTTGCGGAAGCCTAGGTACCGGTTTTATCTAGACTGCACGCTAGTAACTGTCGAAAGCAATTTTAAACCTAGCAATTTCATAATAGTTTAGTATTATATGAATTATATGTCTTCTACATGACAACAGTTATTTAATTTAGAACTTATAAATAACTAAAGCACAGTTCAATTCTACGGTACATACAGGCATTAACACCACCTTTTCACCGTTTAGATTATTATCTAAAAAGCATTAAATATGACAGGTGGAGTTCAATTAGTTGTTTATTCTGTCTACTCTATCAGGCATGTGAGTCGAAACTACATATCATGTAATATAACTAGCTACCCACACGTATCTGAGTAAAAAACAGATCGATTTAACAAACCAATCACCCTACAATAAACACATAAACGTTTTTATAACTCTACAAAATATTCCCCTTCAATAAAACTTTTAGTTCTCAGAAAAAAAGAACTTCAATCAATACGAAACAAAATCAATCAACGAAATAAACGAATATTTCGTCACGCAAGGTAGCATTTTTAAATTTGGAACCTAGAGTTCCAAATCGGAGAATTCATTTGTTTTACCGTTCGGAAGAGTTGTTTTTTCGCTAATATTATCATTGTAGTGCCAGTATTAAGTTGACTCCTGTGAAAATTACGGGACCTAATATATAAACTAAATTTTTTAAAACTAACACTCTATTAAATCTGAATAAACAGTTTTCTCGCTAATATTTTACATTCTAGGGACATACTTGTTTTCGTTTTCTGCATGTACATACATAGGCGTACATAGGCTACATATTACGTTTTATTCATTACGGAAGGTATATCGTATGTACGTGTAAGTATATCTATGTATGTATGTACAAGACAGATGACATGACATATTCTTAGTCTATTCTATAACAATGGCGTACTAATCAGTTTCCACGTCTGACAGAAGTAGACTTTTTCAGTTCCCACCATACAAGCATGGGACATTATGGTAAACGAAAATAGTTCCTATGGGAATTTGTAGCTATAAAAGGTGTAAATCACCTTTATTATATAAAGTATGCGAACCTCAAAAAAGGTTTTACGTGTATATTTGTTTCTTGGTTAGAATATTCAGGTAAATGTTGATATTATAAGAGTATAGCATTCACTATAGAATTTAGCAATTCAGCATGATATTTGAGTGTAACGTTAAGAATTTGATATTTAGCCGATATAATATATCATTGTATGCAAAACGCGTTTTAGCCTTATATACATTAGCTGTAGGGTCTTGCCACGTTTACCTAACACAGCCGAGCTTAAAATACATTTCCAAATACCGGAATGTTCGTAAGTGTAAGCTCGATAGTGTCCCAAATAGCAATCTACGGTAAAATGTTGAATGGACCGAAAGGTAAGCCGAGGTCGCCTCTACGGCAAATATTTCTCAAGACCGGTTCCTCACGATCGTCTCAGCAGAGATTCTTACACCCTTATTCTGGTGACATTCGACTGCGATGCGATCGGAATTTGTTTGCTGTTTTCATTTAGAGACTTAGAATAAAGTTTGATTTGATGTGTGTGCTAAAGGTAGACATAAATATTGTGATAGAAGCGAAAGTAAAATTTTGTCAGAATAGGGAATAAAGCTAGGGATACGAGCTTGACGTGTATTTATGAATATTCTGACTTTGCATATTGTATATCAAATTTTTTGTTACTAAGATATTTTAGGGTGCAACGATGTACAATGATGATAGCCAGTCTGGTATGTAGCTCTTAAAAACCTTAGTGAACCATAGTATCCAAGTCATATTATTTTCTTATCATGTCCCAGATCGCCGCGAGATCACTGCCAGCCAGTCCGAGACAAATAACATGCATTTCACAGCACATAATAGCATAGAATGTAATAAAATATAGTTTGTTTACGGCCGAACCCAATATTCAATCCCTATCCAAAATCTCCTATCCGAGATTGAAATTTCTATCTGTTTTTACAAAACGCGTCCCAATATCCTATCCACGGGTAGAATGGTCAATCCGTTTTTTCTATCTATCCTGGTGAGGTCCGATCGAAACTTTTGGATAGACCTCTGTATGAAACTGACAGTTGGGGCTATTCAATAAACGATCTGTCCTTTTGACAGCTCACTTTTGGATTGAAATCAATCTAAATTTTCAATCCGTGATACTTGGGCGATTACACCAAATTATTTAGATAAAATTAAAATGTTTTCTTCAAGTGATTATTTGATTGGGATGATAGTGATGACGAACCATCGCCTAGAACTCCTAGACGGCGGCGCGTTACCTTTATGGCCTCTCTGAACGACGCTAAATTCAAATTTTGATTCCGACTCAACAAATCTCAATCTCAACAAACAATTTAGATTTGTCCATTTTGATTAAAAATCAACGAAGATTTATACGTTTCTAATATTTATTGAACCAGTTGAATCGGCGTCCAAGCTAAAGTGAAATTTTTAATGGTATGTTTGGCGCCGCGCGATATCTGACGTTTGAATGCTGTCATCCAGATGTTTCTTGGTGGTTTTTTCTTGCTTATATTGGAGGGAACGGAATGCTAGCCATCTGTTGTCGAAAAAAAAAATGGATTGACAAAAACGATATTGGGTAGCGGATTGGACATCTATCCACGGATAGGCGTCAATCTAAGATAGCTTGCAATCTTGGATTGCAGATAGGTTATTGGGTTCGGCCGTTAAAGAATAGCGGCCAAAGAATATTATGTTTCGTGAGTATGTTTCGTGAGTATGTTTCGATTTACGAGTGTGTACGGAATCTTATTTGAAGGGTCTAAGAATGATTTTGCAATGATGTTGTTACGTAAATTTATGTTTAATCAAATGTCACGAAAACGTAATTTCACAGTTAATTTACTATTAGTTCAATGTATAAGTTGACTACTTTACTAATTTTATTATAATTTTATATTGTTTTACATGAAGCCTTTACAAGCTAATTTAAATGGTATGACTATAATCATACGTGTATTGTACTTTGCTTAAAATAAAAATGTATGCTTTATAATACGTTTCTCTAAAATAATAAAAGAGACTAATATTTCGGTTTATGTTTACTATTCCAAATCAAAATCTACATTTACAATCAAAGCTACTGTTGAAATGCATGCGAGCGTAGGGTTGTCGAGAAAGAATTTTTATTTCTTCTAGTTATAAAAATCTTAACAAAAGAATTTTGTGTTTATACGAGAATCTTTCGAAGTTTGTAAAACCGTTTAAGACTTATGTACAGAAAGATATATGGATTCGGGCTGGTAACTATACTGCTGAGTCTTGAATTAAAGAATTGCGCGTGATAGTTACTATATAATGCTTAACAATATGTATAATTTATTTCTTTCAAATAGACAACCCTGTCCGTAAATAATACAAAGTCACGATTCGATTTTTGAATCTCATGTTGAGTTCTTTTTTTTTGGACGAGATCAGAATAGCATTTTATGGTGAATTGATTTTTATTGAATTTAGAAGATGCATTCAATTTATATTTGTTATGCTGCTGTGCTGAATAACCTTTAAAACGGCTTATTTCATCTCAATATCTACCAATAAGTACCTAGGTTCTAAATATTCGCTCAAATAACTGTGGTTTCTTTTATCCTATCCATAAATTATAGAATCAGATAAATTAATAATATTGTTCAAAGCCGTCTTTATGAATAGCAAAACGTTTAAGATGGATTGTTCCATTCAGTGAGTCTTTTGTACAATTAAATGACAATGCACTTCAATAATGATGTTTTCATGACATACATGGTAATTATTACTAAGTAATGGTACGTCCATTAAGAATAATACATACATATAAACACGGTTTCTTCAATTCCTTTGTGGATTGAATCTATGAGATTTTAGCTTAACGGTAAAAATAATATAATACTACGATGAAGAAAATCATCGTGAGGAAACCTACCTGTTCCTCGAACAGGTAATAGTTAATGCTTGTAAATGGCGACATGGCTTACCACCTGTCACATTGAGTACTGACTATCTGGTCAGCACAGGTTCGAGGTGGCCATAGAATTACTACCTTCGCAATTACAGAGATGGACACCTAAAACTCTGACTACCCCGCAAAGGTATATGGTCATAAACGCGTTTGTCTATTGGGAAATTTTGGTGAAGCTAATATACCTACCATCTAATAAAATGATTCGGAAAGAAAGACAGTTATTAATTGATATATTTACGTTCCATACTACCATAGTACGCGCTACATACATAGAAACAATCAAAATTTATCTCTTGATTTTGTTTAAAGTAGTTTCTATTCTTAAAACCTGGTCTATATTGGTATAGGCAAAACTGGTTGTCATTTGAGAGGCGACAGAGATAGTACGTGACATTTGAATGCGTCTAACCTAAAAGTGGGTTCGGGAACGTTTTGTAGACATTGTTTTCCTCATTCTATTTTCGAAGTCAGATAGAAGTTAGTTAGTTTTCTATCTAGGGATTTAAAGTCGTAAGTTTGTTGGTATGTAAACTATCTTTCTTATGTATGTAAATTACTTATAATTACATGTTATTTATTATGTGTACACGTACGTATCTACCTACTACATATCTAACTAAAGTTAAAAAAAACTATTTACGTTTAGTACAGACTTATTTAGGAATAAGATTAATTTGATCAGTTTAGCAACTTATTGCCCAAAATGTAGAGCCCACACTATATGACTTTTCTAGATAAGCATGGAACTTATAAAACCATCTAAAGATTGTAATATGGTAAATGTTCCATTAAAATATCATTATAATACCATCAATTTACTTTGGACAGATTCGGCCCACTTTTAAATGTATACTTTCTTCTTATCCACTTATATCCATTGGATTTCACCTTTCTTTTACAGTACACTCAGATATATAAGTACCTACCTATATACGTCCTTTTTGTCTTATTTAGGAGAGACAGAATCTTGGAGATAATAATAAATATCTCGGTTTCTTTTTATTTAACTTTTAGCGTTCTGGTTATTGGAATATCACTACATAGTATAAAACAAAGTCACTTTCTTTGTCCCTATGTCCCTTTGTATGCTTAAATTTTTGAAACTACGCAACGTATTTTGATGCGGTTTCTTTTAATAGAAAGAGTGATTCAAGAGGAAGGTTTATGTGTATAATAACATCCATTAAATAGTGGAGTAGGTTATATATTTTCAATCGTGCAAAGCCGGAGCGGGTCGCTAGTAATATTTATATAATATATTATGACAGATTGTTATCCTATCACTCAATAAACAACTACATAATATATCCTCCTAAAAACCCATAAACATCGACATTTCGTTTTACCTTATAAGGATAGCAATGGTAATACGGGGTTGGTTCAATATGTGTTCTCTTACTAACCGCAAGTGAACCTAAGTCATGACTTAAAGAACACTTTTAGGACTTCCGACATGTTTCCGTTGACACCAATCCAGAAAAAATAACTCTATTTCTTATGTAATAAAGTAGGTTTTCTTATAATATGTGACAAAGAAACTAATTTCTTTAAGTAAACGTAATTTTCAATACTTGTCCATAAGTTATTCAGGTCATTGAATGTATCAAGTTTCTGTAGTAATCAATATAACAATATAGGTATACATTTTCTTTGAACTTTCCGCTTATTATCATTATTAGTATTTGTTTTTCAATTTAAAAAGTTCTACATATATCTAATAATGACAATACTATATAAATATTATCTGCAGAGTCTGTATCTATACCCGTTTTAGCAACGACCCAGTAGCATCCATGGACATTCTCATACGTACACGTGGTTAATTTGTTCACGGAGTCCTATTTAACTTTAGTAATAAAAATAGGTATATTATCCTATTGCTTGAAACCCTAAGTACATCATAACCATTTACCACGTGACAGTAAAATAATCTTATCCAATAATAACAAACCAATAAACTATTCCAAACCACAAAACTCCAACCTTTACGATTGAATCAAATTCCGTTATAAAAAACAAGATGGTGTCTTTTTTTGCAAATGGCGCACCTGAAGCGTCTACCTGAGGATTACTTTCATTCAAGGACGCATTCCGAGTGGTCGTCTTTTTTGTTAAGCTTTAGAGGTTAGAATTGCGAGGATTTGGGTCATACTCACGTTGTGAAGACTCTTGAAGGTTCATTCAAATGAGAATGGCGGAGCAGGTCCTTTTGACCGCGTAAGGACGCCGACAGGCGTTTGTTTTTTCTTTTCAACGTTGCAAGGGAATTTTTAAGTAAAGTTACAAAAGACGAGGTTATTGAAGGCTTTATACATTTTGTGTCTTGCGTCTACAAGACAGAGAGAAGAAAATGAAACCTTTGTAGTTTTGAAACTAATTATATAAAAAACATTAGACCATTGATTATTGTATCTAGATAACAATTGATGGTTGGGTCAAATATTTCGTTATAGCGGAAATACATAGCTTTAGTCAGAATGCTAATGAATTAGTCACGGTTGTTTCGATAGTCCGATAATACTTATATGGTAACTTTCCTTTTAAAGGAAACGATAGATATTTTTAAAATTCTGGCCATACCTACTCGCTTACATACATATACGTAACAAGACCTGAACAAATTAAAAGGAATATGTAGTTAGTTTAATAATGAGAAGAAAAGAATAGTAGTTTTATTACAAAGTGCCGGGAAGAAAAGCAGCTAGTTAGCATTCTATATAGACTAGAACAGGAAATATAAATAAAAGATTTCATTTAATTTTCAACTTATCATAAGAAAGTGTTCCAAATTTAGTAACAAATAAAAGACAAATAAAAAGCACAAATGATAATAAAACAAATACCAGATCAATTTTATCCTAAACAAATGTAACTTATAACACATTGTTATTTTGATAAGATAACATTATCTCAGCTATGGTAAACATGACCTAAATTGACATTGTTTTTACATCAAGAGAGATAAGAGCTTTTAGGCAGCTGCAAAAAAGAAATTGTAGACATATTCATGTATAGCTATATATATACTGTAGTATTTTATTACCTGTGTCTATAGTTTCCGAAAGAGTACAGAATTTATGAAGAATTATAGTCACGTCGTGTCCGTGGGCTTAGATTTAATAAAAATTAGGATCATTAGTAACCAATGGCTAATAGACTGCTATTTCGAAGTTGATTATCCTATTTTGTAGATTTATATTTATCAGTTCTAAAAATATATAAGTTTTAAGTAACTTTCGCATTAACACACAGAAACAAAAGCTAAATAAATATCCAAATTGCATGCCCTTTTCCACTTAAGCACATTCATTCACATGCAATGTTGCCATTATAAAATTATCGCATTTTTGAACAAGATTGCCTTAATATGGTGTTTCCTGTTATAAGAGATTTAAATCGCCCTCAGCATATAAAATGCATGCATATCCACTCCAGATATACACTCACGTTTGTTATTCCTTTCGGACTGGACAGAAGCACGAAGAGCTGTTATGCTGGCATAAATATTTTTGACGACCTCCGTGGCGCGATCGGTTAGACACTTGAACGCTAATCGTGGGGTCCCAGGTTCGATTCCTGGTGGAGGCAGAGTTAAGAACTACGCTTTTCTAATGCTTTCCAGTCTGGTCGTTGATTATATATGTATTTATCTATATATAATATGTATACATTTCTTAAAATATACGTTGACTAGTACTCTTAACACAAGTCTTAAATGTACTTACCAAGAGGCTAGTTCGATTGGTGTAATAATGTCCAAATATTATTATTATTATATTGCCTACGGGTATGCTAGGCCATCGCCCTATAGATTCCATTGACACATAGTTGCTATGAATATTATATTTATGTACGTCCCAGACTAGTTTTCGGCTTTTGCGAGGCAACGGTTCGAGAGTAAACAAGTTTATATGTTATAGCAAAGACTGACAAAAAGTGACCATTGATAATACGTAAAAGAATAAGATGTGACACCACTTATTCCATTAACAAAAAAGACAAACGCGTTCACTACCAACCCTTGCGAGGAAGTTAGAGGTTCAGGTATCCATCACTGCTATTGTGAAGGTAGTAATTCTAAGGCCACCTCAAACTCACGTATTGACTATACAGTCTGTACTCAATGTGACAGGTGGTAAGCCGTGTCGCCATTTACAAGCACTAACTATTACCTCTCCGGCGAACAGGTTGGTTTCCTCACGATGTTTTCCCTCACCGAAGTATTTGATGCATTTCGTACATGTATTTTTATTATTCCATTAAATGGGAGATTAACACATACATAGATCTCTTAGCAAGCAAGAGATAACAGTGATGGGTATGTGTTCATGATTAATAACTAACGGGACTTATCGCGTAAGTTTTTATATAATAAAGTTACCTTTATTAACCCGACGCGTCGGGTTAATAAACGTCGCGACGTTTCGGCTACGTTGCAGCAGCCATGGTCACGGGCAGACTCAACTTTATTATATAAAAACTTACGCGATGAGTCCCGTTAGTTATTAATCATGAAAACATACCCATCACTGTTATCTCTTGTGATATAGTATAAATCGTATGAGTATAAATCGCGAATCTCTTAAAAGGATATGTGTTGATTCTACTGTCTACTATTATATCTTTATAACTACTACTAGTGACCCGCTCGGGCTTTGCACGGGTATAAAATATGTAGCCTACTCCACTATTTAATGGATGTGGTTATGAATACAAACCTTCCTCTTGAATCACTCTATCTATTAAAAAAAACGCATCAAAATCCGTTGCATGGTTTCAAAGATTTAAGCATACAAAGGGACATTGTTTTATACTATGTAGTGAAGCATGGTTTGAAAGTGCCGCTATAAGACCTGAAATACTGTTGGGAGCAAAAGGTGGTCACGTCATCTTGCGTTAAAGCTGTAATACCACTATACGTTACCTACTACACTTGCTAGATTACTATGAGAGAAAGATATATGTACATATTAATGGCTGCTAAGTATACTGAGTCAACTGTAGCTTTAAAAATGAACGCTTTTTGCGTCTAAATTGAAAAGAAATAATGTAGTTATGAGTGTACAACAAAAAAGTTCATTTTCCAAATAATATCTATTTACTCAGTATAAATAAACATACGCTTCACGACTTGTGTTACACACTTCCTTTTGAATAGCCTCAAATGGAATTGATAGACAGCACCCAACGTGATAAGTTGTGAATTGTATCGCTGTATATAAGCAGTGTCTATTACCTATCCCGAGGGATAGGCAGGCACGATGTTTCCCCTCTACGTTAGCGACTGCAAATTATACACGTACAAGTACATGAAAAACACATATTCAAACTTCATTCATTGGTACATGTCAGAGCCGAGATTCGAACCTTTCTCAAAACAAGTCAGAGGTCTTACCCTCTGAGCTACAGCCGCATCGCAAAATTGTTGAAATAAATAATATTGAATTGTACCCTAAAATAATACAGTCCCGACCCAAACCTAACCTTTGCGACGTTTTTGGTATATTTTTTAAGTGCATTAAACTATTTTATTTCGAATATTGCCAAATATTTTCCTATTCTTATAAGTTTTTTTAGTCCCTTGTTTAACCTTTATTTCACATGTTTAAGCAAGACTTAGCTTGCTAGAATAGTATTTCCGTACATAAAGCTCAAGAACAATACACTACTGACCTGCCTCTAAACTTTACAAACAACACTTGTATATGTGTGTAAAAGTGAAAAGTTTCACGTTTAGTTACTAAATAGGTATTAGTTTGTACGCTATTACGCACTAACAGTTGCCCATGTGTTAATTTGATTTACGATTTTCACTTTCGTTGTAAAATGTTGAAAGATTAGTGGAGTTTACATGTTGGGTTTGCAGTTACCAAAGACTATCGCAATGCTTATCTCACTATGGTTAATGAACTTATAATTATTCATAAAGGGTTAACAGTTGTTATACATTTGTAAATGACTCCAATTGTATGCGGAAAAATGGTCACCAAAAGAAGTTTCTTAGAAACTTTCGTCATTATTTATTATTAAAAGTACTTTAGTTAACACCTAATAACTTAGTTGATAAATATTATGTATGTATTAATAATGAATTATGTTATTTCTGTTGCAGGTCAAATAAATATCTACAAAAAGCCGCTATTACACGAGTATGTGCTGTGGGAGGCTTCTTTATATCCATTCCAGTGTTCTTAACAGGTCAGTATAACGAAATGTTAAGCCTTAAAAATGTGAGTTCTAGAACTCTACCTATGTGTCTATAGAGAAACGAGCGTGATGTATATGTGTGTATTACGAAGACAATACCTTCTTCACTAATTAAGACGAATAATTTACGAGAGCACTTATGACCTATGAATTATGGGTCTACAAAAATTAATAAGCTAATAACGTGAGCATTTACGACGTATGTATTATGGGTGCACAAAAATTAATAAGCGAGAATCGAACTCTGATAACTTAGATATATCCTTTCATCTCATTTGGGATTAATATGACCTAGATGATATCGTAAGTAATAGACAATAGCTACTATTAGATCATGGTATATGATAACCACATAAAATTTCCTCTTATCCAGATTATTGAATACAAGTAATGCCTATTCCTTATCTTGAAGAATAGCTAAATGTCAAGACGATCTTACGCCTCAACTTTGAAAACTGATCATTTTTAAAATGTACAATATATACGTTAGAAGTGCCTATAACCGCTGTGTGTTAAGAGTGTCAATGAAGCGAATGTGGTCTCAGCCTACCCTTCTACAGGGTATCAGGCGTGATGTGTATGTATGTTTGAATATACAATATTAATACAACACAGGCTTATCGTAAATTGTTATACAAGCTGAGATAGACCTTTCTTGTTGCGACAATATCATGCACAAGCTATACCCCCTAGTTGCAAATTATAACTGTAAAAGTTTTATAGTGTCTCATTTTGGCTGTTACTAAAACGTTTTTCTTATTACATTGCAGGCATAATACTGTACACATTCATCCAATTCCACTCAACACCAGCAATCGTAACCTCAGTCTTCATCGGTCTCGGCATAATATTCTGCGGCTGTGCTATGGTTCACAATGTCTTCGTATGGCAGAAGGAAAAGACCAACTTAGTCAAAGCTTTAAGAAGCCAAGAACACGCCACAAACAATAACATTACCATTAGTACCCATAATAACTTGAATGGGACCCACACGTTAAATGGCGGTCCCAATTTGAACAGTTCAAATGGGATGATAATGAATGGGAATCTGAATAATACAAATCTGAGTTTCCATAGCATGACTGCGCCGTATGCCAACCATCCTATCACGCTGTTGCAGCAGGGACCTTATATTATCAGGTAAGATTTAATAGAATAACATACATAGGCTTATATAAAAAAATATTGCGATAGTCCGAATGGTAGTTTACAATAAAACGGGTTTATTCCGTTTTGCGGAGTAGTCAGAGGTTCAGGTGGCCATCTCCGCAATTGCGAAGGTACCCAGGTGTTGACCAGATAGTCAGTACTCAATGTGACAGGTGGTATGCAATGTCGCCATTTACAAGCACTAACTATTACCTGTTCGGGGAACCGGTAGGTTGTTTTCCCTCACCTTAGTATTCGACGCATTTCATAAATGTATTTTTATTATTTTCCACATTGAATGCATTTTGTACATATACTTAACTTAGTTTATGTCACCTGTCAAGAGCATACATACACACTTGCTTACATACATACACGCTTCATGACTTGAGTATCCACACTCCCTTGTTTACTGTGGCGGGGTAGTCGGAGATTTTAGTGCCCATCTCCGAAATTTCTACTTACTGGACTTTGCCCTTTGGCACTTGTTTACCTATTACGCATATAAAAATATAACAATTATATGTATAACAATAAATATAAATCTACATTATGATTTCCTTCTTTTTTCCAGGCCACCAACAAGCACCCCACCTGGTGACAATGCGGCTACCCCTGGGGTTCCACCAGCCACCATCGACCTGAGCCATGAAGCTCACGAACTCAGCACTCTAGTCTGAACCCCCAGAAGGAAGAACGGAAGAAAAAGAAGAAATACTTTGAGAATTATTCCGTGAGAAAAGGGTAATTGGTAATACAGGATTTTGGAATGTTGGAGTAATGTTTTAGCTCGAATTTCTAGCATTGAATGTAGCTTTGAGATTGTATGAAGAAATGAGGGTATATGGACAATTGAGAGTAGTCAATTATATGTCCACTTGTATGTGGGTACAACTGATGAAGGAAAATATGTATCAAAGTTTAGACGAGAATCGAAGTTCAAAGACTTATTATACTGAAAATTACGAATTAAAGAAAAATGATTCGATTGGTTTGACAAGCTCTGGTAATTTTGTTCTTAAAATTACTGTGAGATGTATGTAGAAGCTAAGTTTGGAATGTTGATTCAGACAAACTGGGTACTTAATTTAACTTTTTAAAGACATTTGGACCAACCTTAGGACCGAGCTTTTTTATTTTGTTTGAATCTGTCATTCCAAATTTGAATCCAAAAGCTTCGAGAAACTTCTTTTAGTAGCTTTCTACATTTTCTTAAATGTTTACAACTAAAAGTGATCCAGTAGTAAATTAATGCTTAAACAGCAAATAACGAAAAGAGAATAAGATCATCGATTTTTACATAACTTTTTGTTTTAACGCAATTATGATGAATTTAAAAAGACGTATTGATAATGTCTAGATTCTAAATCTACCATTAGCTCATGTTTGTGTACCGATGAATTTTAATGTAATATTGTGTTACATATTTGTTGTGTGTGAGATTGTAAAAGTTTTATACCGCCTTTGAACTATCCTTAAATATCTACGTAGTCGGAACTTTTTGTAAGAGCTTGCTGAAATCATCATTTAATAGACTAAACACTTGATGTGTTGCCATACACCAAAAGAAATTGAAAACGTAATAATTAAACGTGTATATATGCTGTCACACTCAACAAGAAGTTTTAGGCATAACCACGGCATTCATGATTTTAGGACTTGTAATATTACTTTTTAATATCATGTTTATGATAACAATTTAACTACCTACCTAGCTACCTTTCTGAATGGTTTGCCAAAAGAAGTAATTAGTTTCTTCTCGTAATAGATTCTTCAGCAATCTCCAATGAAAGTACGTATTTATAATTTATATAATGATTTGTATATTCTGAATGTACGTTGTAAATATTATTCTTAATTGAAAATGAAATTATATTGACGAAGTATAAATTGCCATGGTTTTAGTGTTTAGTTATTTTTAGAGTTATTAATTTATGTTTTGAAATACTGTGTAGGTACAAATAAATACCCGTGAGTAGCAATTTATGGTTTTTATTTAACATTTAATTAGTGAAGGAGTAACAAAAGAAATTTAAGCTTACATACAACTACCCACCATTTCAAGCAACCAATATTGCACATGTAATAAACAGTAACAATTTAGGAATATGTCATATTCCGTGCTAGCTGGCTTAGGACCTGACATGGTAAGAGGTGAAAGTGTATGTAAATTTATAAAAGTAACAATCGTGTTGTCTATGAGCAGTGATAGACTTACACACACCCTTGTTGCAAGACTGTCCCTTATGCAAAAATGTAGTTCTTCAGAAGCATTTAAAACTTTGACATCTCAGTATATTGTCTATGGAAATCATGTATTATGAAACTATGCATACTACAAAAGTAACGTTTATCGCACCAAGTAAATAGGTGATTCAGGATCATTTTGAAATATGTAACTCTTGCAAACGTGACAGTGTCGCATCGGGGGTGCGTTATGCTGAACCGCGGAACATTTATCTTTATATACCATTGTACATACGTTGCTCACTCAAGCATCTGACTACCCTGTAAGTGTTGACTGCACTCGTACAGAATACTATTAATAAAAACCATTTATTAATGGCTATAAAATATATCAAATACACATTACTTTACACCATAATAACTTTGTAGTAATATGGCTTGTGCATGGTATTGTCCCAGCAAAAGTGTTCTAACTTAACTGGTTGGGTTGCGTTTGGTGACGCAACGCTGGTCTTATGTCAGAACCACTATAAGACACTATGCAGGTGTATGTACTAATTTCATAAGGATTTAAAAGAAACTAGGCATATTTTTTTTACTATTTTATTCAAACTTTATCAAAATACCTATTTTACAGAAACAAGATTACAGATTATTTATGGTACATTAAAAAAAGTATGAATTTATACTTTTCACTGATAAGCATAATCGAAGACCTCATTTCAAAACTGTTTCCATTAAAATCTCTAATGTAGGTAACATATAACCGCTTTTTAATTTATATATGTTTTTTTTTATTTACGACAATATGGAAACACAGTTCTTATTGTCTTTATTTATAGTAATTGTATGTTTTACTAGTAGCATTCTTTAAAAAGGTTATTTATAAAGAATCTACTAAAGTTTAATCATTTTACTATTATTGCAGTCTTAGTTTTAATTAGTCACAATTTCTTGCGCAAGATGGCGTGATTAACACTACATGGAAATTTAAGACTTTTTAGGTTTGAAATAAGGTCTTTAATTCTATAATACAAGATACTTTTTGTTTTACTATAAAAAGATAGTATCATAAACTAAGAATGAAGAAAAAGTTGTTATAATATCTATCGACCTTTCAGTGAAATATATATAGTTGCAAAATTAAATTTAATCCTACATAAGCTAAGTAGACTAGTATTTTAATACAAAATAATGTTTTCAAGGTAATCAGATACCGTATTCCTCCTCAGGATAAAAATTTCAACATTTCATTACTTTTAAGCAATATTTTACATAATGAAAAGTTATATACAGATATAGAAGCAAAAAAACACATGCTAAAATAATGGTTTGAAAGAGTTAAAACAGAAATTCCGAATTGATAACTGTCTTTTTATGCAGCAGATTATATTATTTCACTTTATCACACCAAGTGTCTATCAAAATATAGTTTAAGTATGAAAAATCAGTCCGAGATTTCACCACTATACCCAAAATTAAACAATAATGAATTAGTTCCTAAAACACCACATTTTTCTCATTTTAACTGTACATATAAGTGCAGTTTCATACAATCCGAAAATTAGAACAATGGTGCAAAATTTATTTTATGAAATCGAACTACAAACGTTAGTATGTCTGTGTGACGCAGAAGAATGAATGAAATATTTGACTGACTGATAAGCAGCTCATGTTTAAACTTCATTCATCTCATGCAATATACATCATATCCTTCATGACTATAACCGTATCGAGATAAACAGAAGTTTGAGTACTAATGCATATCTTTGTATACATACTTGGCTTAAATCATGTACATTTAAGATATTTTATTTAGTTATATGATTCATAACTAAAAATGAGTAATCGATCGTTCTCAGACTAGTATAAAGCCAGAATATTCAAGCTGAAAATTGACCTAGGAGATATCATATCTTCAAGGTTCGGTCCACTCCAACGTAATTAAGGAACGTAAATGTATGTATATTTACAGTCAGCGCTAAAAGTGCAGTCTCAGTAACTTTTAATAAGGTTTACGTTTATAAGAACAAAAGACAATATTTTACATTTTAAAACTGGCGCCACTATGCATTGTCATGGCCACTATACGTTCGCGTGCTTCGAAATGAAAAATGTAGCGTTGACTGTACTTAAAGAGTCTATGTAAGTTACTTGGGTTCCAAGTGCCCAAGCAAAGTTTCCATACATTACAAGTTTAGATATTTACATTAGCAATCCAGATTCCGTTAGCGAGGATTGCGCTTCATATTCTGCTTTGCCCTGAAACAAAATTTAACTTTTAAATACACATAATGGCTAAAAGGATCATTTCTGAAAAACGTGATTTCAACATAAACATTCACGTCCTTCAATCCATTTCCAGATAAACAGAACCCCGTAGATTTAGTATCTCTTAGGTCACTTTTTAGCCTAAATATTGGGGTTGTGATGTCATATGGAACATTGGTGACAGGTTGCTAGCCCATCGCCCAATTGATCCCATTTACCCTTAGTCCTTTAGTCGCCTCCTACGTCATGCCGGGAAGAACGGCAGGTAGTTAGCATTCTTTTAACGTCCCAGACTAGCACGAGACGTGATTTTAATCTATTCAGAATTAATAGAAGTTTTGGAAGTCAATACGAAGATAAATAAATCGTGACTTAGTGGTTTTATACACAAAGACCATGGGATTATAGTATCTGCCAAGCCACCACGCCATGTCATAAAATGTACGAACATTATTGCTGCTTACGCTTTCGCTCTTAGGAGCCTTATGTGAGATTTATATGTCCCTCTCCGCAATTGCGGAATAGTATAAATACAATATACACTCACATCATTTAATCCCTTTCGGGGTGGACAGAACCTCGAAAATGTAAAAAATCCTTGTTCACTTATTAGCATTCATTTATCATATTCGACGTTATTCTATCACATGTAACAACGGTAAGAAGTTGCTAGCCCTTCGCCCAATATATCCCATTTAACTCTCCTCTAAGGCCTCTAAGACATGCCGGGAAGAACGGCAGCTAGTTAGCATTATTTTTACGTCCTACACTAACACGGTATTAGTATATAGTAGTTACACAACTGTCTTGGCGAATGCACATAACCCTCATGGTTCTAGCATAAGATCAGCGCAGTGATTCTACTTCAATCATTGCATATGTATATGCTGAGCTGGGACCATTTCACTGGGCAATGACATGCACATGTAGGATTTAATAACTTGTATAAAATTATTTTCTCTTTTTTTTCTTTGTTTAATTTCCTGTCTGTGTATGTCAATGTGTTTCTATGAATAAAGATTATTATTATACCTCTTCATTCCCTGATAGAGCCCCGTGTAGTAGCCACTCATGTACCAGGATAGCAGCATGGAGCTCAGGGTCTGGTCTTCGGAATCCAGCGCCTCACTCTGCGGGAACGTGAGTGGAGGGGGCGGCATTGGGCACTCTATCGACCCTATCTGGAAAAAGAAACAGCCATCATGTCACTACATAGTATAAAACAAAGTCGCTTTCTCTGTCCCTATGTCCCTTTGGATGCTTAAATCTTTGAAATTACGCAACTGATTTTGACGCGGTTGTTTTTCATAGATAGAGTGATTCAAGAGGAAGGTTTATATGTAAAATAACATCCATTAAATAGCCAGAAGTGTGAAGCCGAAGCGGGTCGCTAGTAGCTATATAATTTGTAAACAAAGAATTTCCTTCGTTATATTTTGACGTTACGGCCATGTTGCAATTGCCATGGTTACGCGTCAACTGACGTACTAAAATATACGCGATAAGTCCCGTTGTCTTGTAAAATGAATAAAAATCGCGAGGCTCTCAAAAACATTATAAATCACATACATACATTTACGTCCTTTAATGCCTTTCGGGGTGGACAGAACCTAGGAGATATAATGTCTCCTAGATCACTTTTTAGCATGAATATTGGGTTTGAAATGTCATAATGGAATATTGGTGACATTTTGCTAGCCATAGTTGCCTCCTACGACATGCCGAGAAGAACGGCAGCTAGTTAGTTTTCTTTTAATGTAACGCTAGCACAGAGTTAAGTATTACATTTTCAGTCAGACCTTTGTAATGAGAATTTGGCTATGACAATTAAGGTTTCTAACTATACGGAAAGGGTTGTCAGTTGTGATGCGTTTATATATTTACTAGTGACCCGCTCCGGCTTCGCACGGTATATAGCCTACTCCACTATTTAATGGGTGTTATTATACGTATAAACCTTCCGTTTGAATCACTCTATCTAAAAAAAAAACTGCATCAAAATCCGTTGCGCAGTTTCAAAGATTTAAGCATACAAAGGAACATAGGGACTGAGAAAGCGACTTTGTTTTATACTATGTAGTGGTATGTAAAAATAAATACGTATGTGATTGATTGATTTGCTTCTTAGGGATTATGTATCCTATATGTACTTACATTTTTAAGGTTTCCTAGGTGAGGCAGTGCTGCCATATCGGGCAATCCATTTGAGCCCTTTGAAGATTTGTTTTTCTTCGAGCTCTTGTTTTTATGGCGAGACCTCTCTGAAAACGCAATAAAGGTGTCAAATACATTGTAGTATGTCTGTACTTAATATTAATAAAAAAATTAATTTCATTCTGTGATGTTTAAGATGAGTCTTGTAAATGCCTCGGGCCAGTCTTAATAGTGATTTAAACTTTCATAATATTTATGTTATTTAAAACAAAATTATAGTAATTTGTTGCTGTTGGTAGTAAGCTTATACATTACTGAAACTATAAATTTTTAACAGGCTTTTGGTACATTAGTTATTTTTAAACACTCGCGATTTATACTCATTTTAATAATTATGTGAGACCGGGTCAAATCACGATAAATTTATAAAGATAAGTGATTACCTTTATTTTGCCCGACGTTTCGACCCAGTTGCATAGGCCGTGGTCGCGGGAAGACTGACTTTTGGTACATTCCCTAATAAAGCCAGAAATACTGCCGCGATACTTATGGTATATGTAAAATTTAATATAAATTAATTTTTAAAATAAATATAAGGATAGTAAATATCACTTATTGAAAGTAAGAAAAAAAAGATTTTGACATGAAAAATTCGACATTCAATATTCTTAATAACTAAAAATAACTCCTCATCATGAAGAAGTGACTAATAAAACTTATCTCTATGGTGCGATCCACTTCCAAAGAATGTGAATACTAGTATGTACTCATATTTATGTATGTGTGTATCTCTATGGTTTGATCATCTTTAATGTGAATATATAATATAGTATTTATGTAACAGTATAACTTATAACAGTCAGATAGATGCTATATTGAAAAAAGGTGACATTAGGAGTATCTATAACCGCCGAGAGTGTATGAAAAGATGTATGAATGTCAATGAAGAGAGAGTGGCCTGTCAGGATCGGGACAAATGGGGATCCGTGATCTCTGCCTACCCCTTTACAGGGAATCAGGCGTGATGTGTATGTATGTATTTATAGTTTTAAGAGATTCGCGATTTATACTCATGATTAATAACTAGCTGGACTTATCGCGTATGTTTATCCGCGCGTTTAAATATATAATAAGATTATTATTAACAGTTGAACAATAACAATTTCATTGTAAAATCCGGGAGTCTGCCCGTGACCACGGCTGCTGCAACGTAGCCGAAACGTCGGGTTAATAAAGGTAACTTTATTATATAAAAACATACGCGATAAGTCCCGCTAGTTATTGATCATGTATGTATTTATGTATGTGTGTATATTAAACAAGCCATACAGTTCCTTATACTTGTATGTATTTATGTATATCAAACAAGCCATACAGTTCCTTACCCCCATGACTCTGGTTACTCTCGCTGTTGCAGTCCATCTTCTCATCTGGTGAGTCTTCTCCATTGTACACCAGAGCCTCCCGGATCTGACGGGCCCTCTCCTGGTTACCTTGGGAAGGTCTTAGGGTACTCAGTTTCACTACTTCTGTGTTCTCGTAACCTGAAATATATATGTATCATTCACTAAGTCCTATACTAGTCTGGGTAGTAAAAAAGAATGCTGGCTCACTGTCGTTTTAAGGTGACTAAAGTACTAGGGATAAATGTAAGCTATTGAGCGATGGGTCCGCAACTTGACACCAATGTTCCATGACATAACAGCCCTGTATATTTATGCTATGTGACCTAGCAGATATTTTGACCTACCATTACACCACCTTTACCATAAAGTAATTAATAAGAGGAGTAGGCCTTACGCAATATTTGTGTGGAAACAAGCGTGGCATTACGCGGGGTGAAACGAGGTACGCGGGATGGAGGGGAGATATTGCAACCAATCAAAATACGGCATTGGCCAATCAAATTAGGTATCTTCTTTATACTAAACATTTTTAGACTCGGCACCAATTAAACACGCCATTTGGACTACGCACCACGTTACGGGGACCGCTCCTTACGCCGGGTCCTCTTTATATTTGGTTCGTGGTATAGACACTCACTAAATCTTATGCTAGTTTTGGTAGTAAAAAGAATGCTAACTAGCTGCCATTTATCTCAGCATGTCGTAAGAAGCAACAGGCTAAATGATATCTATCGGGCGATAAGTCAGCAACCTGACACTAATGTTCCATGACATAAGCACCCTGTATATTTATGCTATTATATGACATAATTGATTTTATATCTTCAAGGTTCTGTGCACCAACAAAGAGATTTAAGGTATGTAAAAACTCACAAATACATAAAACACAGAAACAAGAATTTGTATATTCTAACATTTACAGATCAAGCTTAGTGAACATCATTTTAGTAGGAGCTACCATTACACCACCTCTACCACGGAGTAATTAATAAGAGGAGTGGGCCTTACGCAATATTTGTATGGAAACTAGCGTGGCATTACGAGGGGTGAAACGAGGTACGCGGGATGGAAGGGAGATATTACAACCAATTAAAACACGGCATTTTGTGAGACAAAACATAGGTTTCTTCTTTCTACTACACACATGACATTTATTCGAAACGCTGTTTATTTAAAAATGGACACACAATGGAACATATTTTTGGCCGTCCAACTGCTTCCTTATATAATTAGCTTATTTAAGAACATAATATTTCATGTTTCCACATTCTCTTTCACAAGATACGTAAATAGTTAAATAGACTTGTGACTTTAATGCTAATTTCAATCAGACTGCCCAATAGACAGCTGTCACGGACGCCATTTTAGACTCCACGTAATGGGGACCGCTCCAGATCCTCTTTATATTTGGTTTGTGACCCCAACTCACCCAAAAATTTGACTAAACACTCCTTATCATTAACAATCTTCACCAGGAAGGCTTCGTACTCCTGTCCATCCTCTTCGTAGATCGCCCGACATGGCATGCCGGGACTCCACTTCGTATCCTTAGGTTTGGACGGAGTTGCTTTTTCAGTCTTTGGCTCCGATGGAGGTTTGGCAGGGTTTGAAGTACCTGAAGCTAGAAAATATAACATACTGATATGTGATTACATGTTATGAACACTGTCTGTATACTGTCAGAATAAATAGGAGTCTTCATGTTGCGTCCAACATAGAAGTAATAGACTCAAATGTTTTTATTCAACATAAGTACAAAATTTGTACTATAAATTTACTAATAACTACTGTGAATTTCTCAAAAAAGTCTGGCTCCCAGGATTTTTTGCCAATTACAAAACAAAGATTTATTCTTAGTTGATTATTTTTTGCACACACAGCTTTGCTATGTTCCATACAAGTACATAGGATTCGAAACTCTTTCAGGATGGATAGAATTTCAGTGGTACATTATACCATACTACTTGTGACTTTGACTTACATAGAATGCAAACTAGATGTCTTTATTTGTAGCATAGGCTAAGACTCATAAACTAAACTAATAGGTAATGAAATCTATACTCAGTTATCTAATTCTTATATTCCATCACACCTGCTTTAGACAACATAAATCAAATAAAAATGCATTCACAACCACGAACCCTTGTGGGGTTGTCAGAGGTGCAGGTTTCTATTACCGTCATTGCGGAGGTAATAATTCTATGGCCACCTCAAACCCATGTGTTCCTGGTCACCTCAAATCCTCGCTAATTATGGCCACTGAAGTATTACAGTATCGATACTGAAGTATTATTGTGCCTATAATGCATTAAGGATTTATGGAGTAAGGGCCCTGAGCTACACCTAATTCATGCTTTTGGACTTACCTTGGGAGGTTTTATTAGTTGCCATGGCTAGTCTCTTTGCGATTTCACAGTTAGCTGTATTGACTGCTTTATCGTAGGCTTCGTTGAGTTTAGTGTCGTCCCAAACGTCAATATTGTCAGTGTCTTCCTCTTCAGAATCAGACTGAAACGTAAATTACGATTTTATAATTGATATTTTAATCTTTTAAGGTGATGGGGTACAAGTAATTTACTTTTGTTTAGGTTGGGGAAGTGGATATAACTTTTTAGTTAGGTAAGGTTATATTTATCTTTACATGGCTTATACAATATTAACGGTTAGAAATAAGATTGACAGGATTTGGTTCAGCCTGTGTGATGTATTTCAATTCACAGAATAAATTAAGTTTTCCACAGTATTTTATGATTGAATTAACATTTACATTCACATCCTTTATGCTCTGTGAGGGTGGACAAAAACACAGATACATATTTTCTTCTAGGGCCTCTTTTATGATTCGCTTATTGAATGTATATCAATTGTATGTATATTAAGTAAAAAAGCAGATTATTTTAGACTGTTTTAATAGCAAAATACATCATTAATAAAATTTAAGTAGCCTTTAAGTTCTTTGACAAAAAGTAATTAATTATTTGAACCTTTCTGTTAAATAACCTCAGTACATATAGGGTTAAGAACACTAGGAGAATTACCAATGTAACCCAACAGTTTATGTAATAAGAGGTCTCCATTAGCTTTATAAAGGTCCAAGTTAGTGATTCACAATAAAATGATGGTGTAAAGATATTGTTGTAAAGGTAAATGAGAGAAACTGTATAGTAAACACACTAAATAGAACTAAAAACAGCTCTCTGACCTGGTTATGAAGTAACATAAGCTTCCTTGTCTAATTATACTCAGTATTGAAACTCGAAATAGATAGAAATGCATCTAAGATGTTAGGTATATAGATTTTCTTATTCTACAAGTTATCTTTCATTCTAGGAGAAAATTCGATGGTGAATACGTGTTCACACAGTTGTTGGGAATGTGTAGTTGATTTTTATTCACATTAGTATAGTTTACAGTAATAAAGAGATGAAATTTATTAGGAAATTCGGTATACATTCGTAAAATTTTATAAAAGTTTTGTGCAATGCTTACCATGGGCATTCCTCTTGTATATAAAATTTCACCAAACGGCATTCTAATGTTACTGTGTAAGGTAAATTGAGAGGTAAGGATCTATTTAATAGGTAAAAGAACTATTTTTTTAAAATGAGAAAATGAAAGGTGTGTTGTGAGTTTTCAAATAAGTGGATTTTTTTATTTATGGATCAGCTTGTGTATGGTACTTGTAAAAGGTCACTGTACCCAGCCACAACCCAGCTAACTATAGGAGTTCTAAAATAATACAATATTATGTAGGAATTTTATTAAGTTGGAGGGAAGTAACAAACCTCTATTTTTCTTATCTACAATTATGGACATCAAATATTTTTTAATAAGATACTATTATTTTCACTAATTCAGACAGGTTTACGAATAAGATTTAAAAACGATGTAGAAATTAATAAGGCTGAGCAGTTACCCATATCTGAATTTTGGTAATTGGCTAAAAAGCTTCAGCACGTTACAGAACTTCCCTATGTACGTGACATGCATTTCAAGTTATTATTATGATAAAACTGAACAACTTCGACATCATCGTGTGTGTTACAAAATAAATGTTATTTCAATTGTTTGACAGTACAGCAACATTGAGCTATTAAATTGAAAAGCGGTCTGCTGAGAAATCGTTTGTTTGTATTTATTTGCTATGTTTTGAATTATAATCTAAGTTCTTGACATAATATTATTTCAATATTATAAATTAACGAAGGTTTCGTATTTGATTTGCTATCCTACCCTATCTACTCATTGATTCTGTAAGTACGATTAGAGAAAATTGCACAAGTTGTAAGAAATATTAGTTTAGCAAAAGAAAGCTTCTACTGTTGGATTTTTAAAATGGATCCTGAAAAGACTTCCGAAGAAGGCAATTATGTAGAAAAAAGCCCTAATGAAGATGTATGGGTGAGTGTTTTACACTTCCTGAATTACATTTATTATATCTTTTCACATTAGTTTAACAATTAAATTCTTAAATGGTCTACCACACAGTCGATATAGGCTAAATTTATTCATAGATCCATGAGCTAAAATTGGCTTACCCTGAAACTGGTGTTTAGTGAGCGTGTAATTAACACTTAAAGAGAAAACGGTGACAGTGCTAATATTCATCATCAGCCTGTAGTAATCAACTGTTGGTAATAGGCTTCTCCCTAATGATGCCACTTCTCCCTTGCACAGAACGGTAGAACAGTGGCGGTTCGCATCCATTTAATAACAGCCAACCTGCGCAGGTCGTCTTCCCACCTTGCCGGGCGCCCCACACTACGTTACTGAGATGTGGTTTACGTTTTCCTACAGTAATTATATAATTTGATATGTTTTACTCAATTACAGCTTGACAAAGACAATAGCTCTAAAGTTGAGGACAATAACAGTGAAAATGATACAGCAGATAATACAAACATTATTCCTGATAAAGAGAATACAAAATTTAGTACAAATACAGCAAAGAGAGTCTTGCATACAAATCTCATAGAAGGAGGCCCTTCTAAGAAACTTTGTTTATCCAAAAAACTAAAGAAAAGAATCAGGAGAGAGGAAAAAGAACTGTGTTTATGTGTTACGGAGATACCAAGTCACTTAGATGTAGAGTACTTCAAGAAGTTTCTGCTTGAAAAGGTAAGTTATTGTGTATTATTTTGTCATTGGTGAGTTATTGAACTTATAGTGAACCATATTATATAACCATGTGTAATAATATGTCATTTATCCAAACTAAAATGCTCTACAATCTAAAAAAAGTCTTAGAAGTGATTGTTATTGGCTAATATGATGATACGGTTTTGAAAAATTTAGTAATACTGTACCCCACACAATAAAAAAATGTTGTTGATACTTTTTAAAATACAGATAATTAAAACATAGGGTATAAACAAAACTTATTATGTCATCTAGCTGCTATTGGTTCCTAATCTAATTTATTTTACTAATTTCAGGACATAGTAGTTAAAGAAATAGAATTACTGCCAAAGCAAGAAGGTTCTAATACCAGATCTATGTTATTTGCATTCAACACACCTTTGCAATGTAGCTGTGCTATGAAATATCTCAAAGAGGCAGAGTTTGATGGAAAAAATGTTATGGTTTTCAAAGGGACACAAGGCATGTTATATACTACATCTTATATTTATCCATATATTCCCATTCTGTGCTAGTCTGGTACTAAAAATGAATGTTCAATATCTGTCAGTCGTCCTGGCTTGTCAATTCTAATGAGCGATTGGCTAGCAATTTATCATGATGAGGGAAAATATCTTGAGTGCTGATAAATGGTGAGTTGGCTTACTACTGCTCATATTAGGTACTGACTACATATATGGTGAACACATTGGTTTTAAGGAAGATTTAAAGTCACACGTGTGATACACACAAAACTACCTAGTAAAGGTTGTGAAAGCGTTAATTTTTTTACATTCTTACCTATACTGCAAGAGGTTATCTCTACCAATGTATGCTTGACTGTAAGGAATTAGGCATGCAACCCTAGTTTAATTAACTAATTAATTAATAATATTTTTGTTACAGATTTATGTGAAGAGTATTACAGCATAATTGAAAAGAATGATGAGTAAGTTAAGATTTTTAATTGTAATTTGCAAATAATTTGTGCATTAACATATATTAGTTTCTATTTTACTTGACGTCTTAACTTGAATTTATGACTGGTCATATTAGGAACATTCGGTGCTGACTGTCAATATGTGGGTTTCAGGTACCCATAGATTTACTATCTCCATAATTGTAGAAATGGACAGCAAACTCTGACTCACCTTAATGGTTGTGAATGTGTTTGTTATGTAAATAAGGAATATTTTTTATAGATCCATAGACACTGAAGAAGGTCCAATAGATATCTGGCACCAGGACCCATCTGGCCTCTTTGGTTTGAGCAAGGAGTTTCTCAATAAGTACAAGATAAAACCTCCTTTGACCAATTGGGTGCATGTCAGTAATGTAAGTGTTAATTATAATATTTTATTATTATGTTAATTTGGGAATATACATACATACATACATAAGGACTGGTTGATTGATGTACAGCCTAAACCTTACCTTATTCAGAGATAAGGACTAGGTATCATAGCAATACAGGTGATGTCACCAATATGTCATATCTACCCTAATACTAATGCTAAGAACAACAAAGGTGTATCCGAAGTTCTGTTCACTCTGAAATTGACTTAAAGATGTGAGCGTGTATAAATGTATTTACAGTGAAAGAAACAGGAGCGAAGTGGACTGGACATTTTATTTACTTTTTCTTAAATAGTAAAAGGCGTCAGGATATTAGATTTGTGTCCCATTCTTTCTTTCTTTGCCTTTTTTGTTGGATGGATTAATTTTAATCGTAACTTTTCATTCTTCATTAATAAATTGTAAATCAGTATTTGTGGTTCACTAGGGCATGGGGTCCCATCCCATACAAATTTTTTACTGTATAGTATTATATTATCTGTGACTAGGGTATCCATTTCCTATTATATCAATATTTCCTCTCTCTCTCTAGTTTTTATAAAAAAATATGTCATTAATATACACTAATTATTAAAGTAAATCAAATTAAATTTATAAAATTAATGGCACTTCGTAAAAAAATCGCTAAGAAGTGCCAAGATTGCCAATATTTCTCTCTCCAGTTTCCCTGTGACCGTGCCACGTTGCGGGAGTTGATGGAGATCGCGGGTCACGTGGTCGTGTGCCACATGAGCCGCGCCAAGGTGCCCTACGCCAAGGTCATGTACCGACACCCCGTCGAAGCTGCGCAGGTGAGTGAGTGAGTGGTTTGTGAGTGAGTATTTATAGTGTGCAGTGTATTAGTGAGTATGAAAAACCAATAATTCAGGATAGAAGGGCTTATTGGTGATCAATTTATTTATAGTGTGCAATATGTCAGTGAGTGTGAAAAAGCATTACTTCAGGACAGAATGGGTTATTAGTGATCAATTTATTTGAAACCTGGTGAATTAGTTTGGATTCACTATTATATGTACAGTCAGCACTAAAAGTGCAGTCCCAGTAACTTTTTATAAGGTTTAAGTTTATAAGAACACAAGACAATATTTTACAGTTTAAATCTGGCGCCACTATGCATTGTCATGGCCACTATTATACGTTCGCGTGCTTTGAAATGAAAAATATTGTCTTTTGTTCTTATAAACGTTGACTTTTTAAAAAGTTGCTGGGACTGCACTTGTAGCGTTGACTGTACATATATTAATCTTCGCATACCTGCTTAGCTTTGTAATGTCATACATTGGTTTTTGTACCTTTGTAACCAATTTTTTGCATTTGGTGTTATCAGAAAATGATTTTTTTTTGTTATTTCAAAACCATATACAGAGTTTCTTCTGGTCTAAACCTCGAAAACATAACAACTCCTTAGTCACATTTTGTCGTCTTTTGTGCTCTGAATAATTGTTTATATCCTCCTTTATCGTTTCCAGGCAGTAGCAATGCTAAACACACAAGAGTTCTACGGCAAAATCCTAAGCGTATCCATAGACCCGGGACCTCATACTAACACCAATTACCTGCCAAACGGCCTCACTCGTGTAGGACCAGGTTTCGGCAAACACGGGGAACCATTAAGAGAAGTTTTACAACACTTAGAGAGATATACAAGAGGACTATCGAGTTGTATCGATCCAAACATACTCGGATCGGATTACGATACAGAATCGACTGAACAAGAGAATTCTCAATCTATTAACTCTGTAGCAACTGTGGTTTTGAAGAAAGAGGTCGATGTAGATATAGCAGAAAAAGTGGAAGAGTTATTGCAAAAGGGTGTCGAGAAAACATCGATTCTGAAAGCCTTAGCGTCGATTGATGATTCGATTAAATCGAATTGGTCGGTATCGCCATTCGATACACAGTCGGTGCCGAGTCCCAAATCCGCACGGTCGTCGCCTGAAAGGGTTCGGTCGAAATCCTTAGATCCCAGATTGAGACCGGCGGGGATTGAAAGACCGATACCGGTACCGGTGAGGTCTCAAATACCGGGTCCGGTAACTAATTGTATAAGACCGGCGGGTCCCGTAACGAATGTAATGAGACCGGTACATAATATGCCGGTGCAAACTGGATCAAATATGTACCTTAATACGGTGATTATTGATAAGGTAAGTCGTTTTTATTTCAAATGCATGGATATCTTGTATGTATGGGAATAGTAAGAAAACAGCTGATTTTTCAGTACAGCTGAAATTAGCTAGGCTCAAAAATAACTCATGCTAAGGCATGTATATAAATAATCTAGATATTTTGTAACATACTAGCCACCCATACTTTACCGTGATATATTCATATATCTTTCTAAATGTAAGGTGAGGGAAACATGGCGAAAAAACCTACTTGTTCCAATAGTTACCTGTCACATTGAGTTTTGACTATCTGGTCAACACGTGAGTTTTAGGTGGCCATAGAATTACTACCTACGCAATTGCGGATGGACATCCGAACCACTGACTACTACATGGTAAACATTCATGAAAGAGTTTGTCTTTTATCTATCTATTTCTGTCTTTCAGGTCCCACCTTCAATAAGCTTCGCCGTCTTGTGCAAGAAGATGAACGAAGTGGGTCCCACGAAGAGCATTCAAGCCACGCAGCCCGGCACAGCCGTGGTCGTGTACCACGCGAGCGAACACGCGACGCGATGTATTAGTATCCTTGGCAAATAGCACTGAGGACTTGTGAGTGAGTGAATGATAAGTGAGTGTATAATGTGAGTGAGTGAACGAATCGAATGAATAGTGAGCGTTAGTGTGAATGAGTGTTGGCTAGTACGTTATAGTTCGAATGAATGAACGAATTAAATACATTGTAGTTTTAAGAGATTCGCGATTTATACTCATGATTAGTAACTAGCGGGACTTATTTGGAGGCGAAGAAATATGCATCGTCAGTCTGCCCGTGACCATGGCTGCTGCAACGTAGCCGAAACGTCGGGTTAATAAAGGTAACTTTATTATATAAAAACATACGCGATAAGTCCCGCTAGTTACTAATCTTGAATACATTGACTTGTGAGTGTAGGTATGAATGAATGACTTAGTCAAAAGAATGACTTGTAATTGCTAGTATGAGTGAGTGAGTGCTTTAAGTGCTATCTAGTCTGAGACGTAAATTGACGAATGATAACTAGTTACTTTTATCCCTGACGTCAGCAGACGATGAAGGTATTAAAGTAGGCGTATTTATGAATCAATGGTTCTTTATTGCAATAAAAAGTACATTTGAAATATGCACCAACTACACTGACAAAAACAGGTAATAGCCAGTGTTTCTAAAGGTCTTGGCGGCTTACTTGTCACATTCGGTACCTATCGTGAACGTTGATTCACTAACTTCGCAATTGCAGTGATGTACTTGCACTTCTGACAACTCCGCAAGGGTGAATGGTCGTGAAAGTGACTTGTTTAAAATCCTAACAAGCTTCCGTTTTTATAAGCAAGTCGTAATAGATGAAAAAGAAATTTGTAACTTATCACGAACTATCATTAAAGATACATCAAGCTTGATTATTGTGTCAATGTTGTCAGAAAACATCGTATTATTGAATTCTGGTATTCAAAATTATTGTATATAATAATGATTTCCCTACATTTTTGCATTACTAGATATCTTCAACAATACTATGGTCGACGGTCACTTGATAACAGTACGGTATGTATAAGAGGTAAGTAAGGGAAATGAGGTCTCATGTTAACTAAGACGTGCATATAATGACTAACTAGTTGCCTTAATTTGTGATCTCTACCCTCCTTATTAAAGGAAACGGGCGTGATGTGTGTGGTCTGACTGTAAATAGATTTAAAATATGAATAAGGGTATGATTAAGTTAATTAATTTGTTAATGTTAGTATTAATTTTAATGATAAGATATACTTTAATTAATGACTAATACAAAGAAGATATTTTGTTATTTTTATTTGTCGCCATTTATACTACATTTCAGAATTAAATAAATAAATTAAATAGTAAGTTCTAAGATACAAGTACAATAAGTTATTGACCAGTTAAGTTACGTTCAGATGGGTAATATTTAAGATTAAAATAAGTTATGTTTTTATATTAATTCTGTTTTATATTAAGTAGCGGCTGTAGCTCAGTGGGTAAGACCTCTGACTTGTTTTGAGAAAGATTTGAATCCCGGTTCTGGCATGTACCAATGAATGAGATTTAAATACGTGTTTTGCGTTTACATACATAATCTACAGTCGCTAACTGTGAGGGAAACCATCGTGGGGAAACCTGCCTATCCCTCGGGATAGGTAATACCCAGTGCCTATATCCGGCGAAACGGTTTACTACCTATCACATTGGGTGTCTATCTAGTGCAACACGGACTTCTAGTGACCTATTCCTAGCATGCCTCCGAAATTTCGGAGATAGGCACTCAAGCCTCTGACTACCCCGCCACAATAAATAAATATTGAAGGAGTTTATTAATATTAGGATATAATATAAAATATAATTAAAAAAAAATATATAACTTAAAACATACGCTTCGTGACTTGAGTATTATATTATTAGTATTACCTATTATTGTAACCTAAATTACTAAGTTCATTAGATTAAGATTTTTATGTTTCAGTTAGTTCCTAGTATTAGTATATAAGCATTAGTAGTATGTTCCTAGATTATATTATTCAATATAAATAAATACTTTTAAAGTACACTTTGTGTTTCATTATAACTTAACTCATTCGACGCCGCGCCATTTTTCAGCGTCTTACTAGCGGAGCCGCCATACAAACGGTCATGAACACGCGAGGCGTGTCCGCGGCTCTGCGACTAAGAAAAAATGGACACGCCACGCGTGTCCACTGGCTCTGCGACAAGTTTAATGTTTCTAAATACGTTAATAATACATTGTGGTAGTTTATTTCCTTAGTTCTGTTTGTGCAACGAAAGAGATAAGGTTGTGGCAACAGTATAATGATTTTAAACCAGGAATTATGGCGGAATATGGATATTTAGGTAAATAGGTAAATTAAATATGATGTGATTCTCAAACTTACTTATATATTATTAAATTTATAATATTTTTTGTTGTTTGTATGCTATATAAATTATTTACTCATCTATCGACTAAAATCACTCAGTAACATATTATTTTGTAAGTACTAATATTATAATAAACAAGCTAACGTAGTGAGTTTCATGGAAAGTTACACAAACTTTAAGAACCTCTGGTCGCATACTCAAAGTGGACACGCGTCGCGTGTTCTTGGCATCCCACAAGGGGTTCGTTTTTAGTATAAACATAACTTCTTTCAAAGTAGAAACCACGTGAATATATGGTTATTCGTGTGGTAAATACCATGTACACAAATTCTTATTAAATTTTTTCATGTACTTTTCGAGATATAATCGAAAACTTATGGACACGCGAGGCGTGTCCGCGGCGTGGCGAGTAGAATTTACATGGACACGCGAGGCGTGTCGTCGGCTCCGAATGAGTTAATAACCATAGTATCAATAATTGAGACCTGTATATTAAATGCGTACTCGCATAATATATTACATACATACACATCACGCCTGATTCCCTGTAGAGGGGTTGGCAGAGATCATGGATTCCCATCCGTCCCGATCCTGACAAACCACTTTCGCTTCATTGACATTCATACACGCTCGGTGGTTATATAATTACCAAGGATATGGAAATAAAGCTCCACGACCATCATCGCTTATGGGGTAGTCACTTAGCATTGAGTTATCCTTATATATACATACATCCTTTAATCCCTTTTGGGGTGGACAGAACCTCTTACCTAAGTCATTTTTAAGCATAAATAGTGACAGGTTGCTGTTCCATCGCCAATTGATCCCATTTGCCCTTAGTCCCTTAGTCGCCTCTTACGACATGATGTCCTTTCACTACTGATATTAGGTCACTTGTACCTCTGACTACACCACAGGTGAACGACCGTATCCATATCTGTGAAGGGATAGCATACTAATGAAAAAGTTCCAAAGATTTCAGATTTCCCGGTAATTTATTGTTGCTATCAATGAATCGAAGCCATTTGGGTGTGAAAGTTTCGACTTTCGCCGGGAGTTGGAGTTTTAGCGAACGAGAGATAAGAGACTTTATATAGGAGATACTTCGACGGAAATCTAAGTTGAACTTACGTATAAGTTTTATGGCTAATAATCTATGTAAGGGGAGTGAATGAGGGAATAAAACACGTATAATTATAATCTTAACCTTGAAATCGCCAAAAGTGTCAATATTTCGCTAAGATTGGGCAACTTTGTCACTTGCTAATCCGCTACCAACTTCGCACTATTACTGATCTGATATTGAATTGTCATTTTGCAAAAAGCTTTAGTGAACAATACCCCATATAGCACCCGGATACAATACCAAACGTAACAAGTGGTTACCCAATGACTGACTGATAGATTTTAACTGTACAGATGTATGTATATTTATGTTGTATGTAAGTTTCCTCGCAATGTTATCCTTCATTAAATTTAAATAATAACTGAGTATTTCAATGAGTTTTATGAAAAGTTGAGTCACCCCGAACTTCTTTGTTGTCTGTGCATATTATTGCAATAAAATATTTCAATAAAAGACAAGACATCTAAGAAATACTATTTTATTCTATTACTAAGATTGAGTGCAAGTAGACTGTTAGTTGGTGCCCTTTTGCCTAGCATATCGTAATAAGCGATTAATTATTTTTGTATATATTTTAAAACTAATTAATCTCAACATAACATCTTCATGTTACAAATAAAAGTCTTTCTTTTTATTAGGTGGTTAGTTTAAAACTGATCAAGAATAATACAAATAGATATTCTACGCGTGGTTAAACTAAAGGTGACAAAAATAATCCATGGTTCTGTTCGGTCCGAAAGCGTTAATTTAGATTTTTTGTCTAATTCTTGTTTTGCTTAGTACATTATAGCGAAAAATGAATATGACATGCGGAGCACCTGAAAATAAAATAAAAAAGATATCATACACGCATTAATTTATTTACCTTGTGCGATATAGACAGCAGTGGAGATGTGATATAGTTTTTTACCGATTATTATTATCATGTGTCAATGAACGATATGGTATAGTATCGTAAAATATTGTATGTTATGTACATATGTATATATTCATATTCTCATATTCATGACATCAAAGTCAAATGTTTTATTCAACATAAGTACATACAAGTACAGTACATTCATTGAAAGTGAAAACATCTCTCAGTGGATATAAAAAGTCACTATTTTTACACTACACAGTTACTAACCTATCGTTTCAAAACATTCCATTCTGGTTCCTTAGTCATTTCTTACAAGATACCAAAAATACGCCCTTATTAAACTTCTATTTACGTTAAAAACTAGCATAGGCTAAACATACACATTGAATCTTACCGAAATAAAGTTCGTATAGGACAGTTCAAATATTCCAAATGCGGTCATGATAACAGGTACTTGGGCTCGCTGTATACCTAATATGAGGTAGGGTCGCAATGATTTCTTCCTTCTAGAGAATTCCCAGCCACTACAGAACATTGCGTCGGATACTTTCTTAGCCTGAAATAAACATTAAGACTGTAAATTTTGTCGGTATTGTCGTATTTGTAAACCCGATTTCAGAACTAAAATCGGGTTTGGCCGGTAAGGAATGAAATTTATGTTCATATGTACATACATACTTGTAGGTATGCATCGGATTCTTTATCCTTTTGGGGCATTCAGAAGCTTGAGAGACCAACATTATAGATAAGAACGTTACGAACTCAAGGACAATAAATAATAAAATCTGTTACCAAATACATACATACGCTTCATGACTTGTGTACATACACTCCCTTTTTTATTATGGCGGGGTAGTCAGAGGCTTGAATGCCCATCTCATCTTCAAATTTCGGAAATGTTACGAAATAAATATCTTAAATTAAGAAACTATGTATTTAGTGATACCAATAAGCTTCTAAACGCTCACTGTTATGTAAATGTCCTTAGTCACCTCATTCGTGATGTCCCCAGAGACCAGCATGTACTCTCCAGTGAGGGTCAGCATACACATGATGAAGGCAAGGTTCGCCGCCACTACTGTCACGCTATGGTCACTTTTCTGGAACATATATTATACTAAGAATAATATTTGGATATTATTACACCAGTTGAGCTAGCCCCTTGGTAAGAAAATTTAGGACTTGTGTTACGGGTACTAGTCAATGTATATTTAGGAAAGATATATGATAAATACATATATAGCATATATTATCAATGATCAGACTGGAAAGCAGAAGAAAAGCGTAGTTCTTAACTCTGCCTTCACCGGGAATCGAACTCGGGACCGTTTACCGTTCAGGCGGCTAACCAATCGTGCCACGGAGGTTGTCAAATATATATTTATAAGGTCACTATTTAGCATGAATATTGGGGTTGTCATATCATATGAAACACCACGAAAATCTATGCTGACATCCTTTAACCATTTTTGAGGCAGACAGACTTTCAATGCCATAACTTTTCTCTGTCTCTTTATATTAATATTAATAATGGATTATCTGACTATATGTCCTTGGTGCTTTTAAGATGGATCGGGATAGATAAGATGAGAGGAGATGAATATATTGATAGTGATAGTTACATAACATCGTTAATAAATGGTACAATACTATAATACTCCTAATAGTTATTAATATGAAATTATACTGATCAAATTGGAGACATTCATCTCAAGGTGTAGAGAACAGAAGAGCATGTATGAGAAAGTTAATGTGTGTGAGTGAAGCAACAGAGATCAGGATCGATCCTTGTAGCAAAGAATAATCTCTGACTATCCCGTTGGGACGTGAATATATGTATGTATAAGTCGTAGACATTGTCTATCGATGTTGCAAGTTGAAGTGGCAGTGGGCCGGTCACGTCTGTCGCAGAACCGACGACCGTCGGAGTAGAGCGGTTCTCGAATGGCGGCCACGTCTCGGTAAACGTAGTGTCGGACGCCCCCCTGCCAGATGGACCGATGACATAAAAAAGGTCGCTGGTAGTGGTTGGCTGAGGGCCACGAGTGATCGTGTTTTGTGGCGTTACCTTGGCGTTGCGTCGTAATAGGTGACTCAAAGATTCATGGTAAATGGAATCTATTTGTGTTCAGTCAACTTACAACAATCTTGAAGAGCAGTAAAGCCAGTAAGAGTATACTTTGGATCACTTGGATACTGTAGATGAAGCCTAGGGCATGCTGCAGACTTTTCGCGCACCTAGAAAATAACACAGATTGAACAAAACATACTAAACCCACGGGAGTAGATATAACGATATAATTCATATTAACACACAATTTTCATGAATAATTTACTAATTCTAGAATAGTAATTAGACACTTTGGAATATATGTAAATAGAATATAATATACCATTCACGCAGTTTGTCATAGGAGAGAACTAAGAAATCTATAGCATAATCAAATTTATTTAGGATTAGTTGAGCACCTGAACGCTAATCACGAGGTCCCGGATTCAATTCCCGGTGGAGACAGAGTTAAGAACTACGATTTTCTTCTGCTTTCCAGTCTGGTTGTTGATTATATATGCTATATATGTGTTTAAATAAACGTCGACTAGAACCCTTAAACAAGTCTTAAATGAACTTACCAAGAGACATAATAGAGTCCGAAATATTATTATTAATTTACTGTCAGATATTCATATTAAAGCCAGATATATAGATATTCATATAACATGGTAAAACGCAATGTGATATTCGTTACTAATATGCCTATTGATTATATTTACTACCATCACTACATAGTATAAAACAAAGTCGCTTTCTCTGTCCCTATGTCCCTTTGTATGCTTAAATCTTTGAAACTACGCAACGGATTTTGATGCGGTTTTTTTAATAGATAGAGTGATTCAAGAGGAAGGTTTATATGTATAATAACATCCATTAAATAGTGGAGTAGGCTATATATTTTATACCCATGCGAAGCCGGAGTGGGTCACTAGTATCTAATAAACTTTACATACCACAGAATATCTTCATGCATCTTCACACCCAGAAGAAAACCATTTCTATAATCCTGTTCCATGATGTCTCTCGGGCGTTTCCTCTCGAAATGCCCCCTCAGACCCTCAAAATGGAGTTGCAGGGACCTGAACCGGTACTTCAGGAACGTCAGCCCCACCATACTAAGGCTGTCGATAGCTATCATCTCGGAGACCAGGTAGTACCAGCATAGGTTGATTAGGATGCGAGATATGTGAGAGAAAACTCCAATGTCGGATTTGGTAGGCCAGTACGGGACGAGGGTTTGGATTGTTACACCTAGAACAAAGTCAATGTGAATCTGTATACTGTGAGAACTAAGGAAATAGGATGATAATTAACTGCCTTTTTTGATAGTCGTTCCGGCGTCTAAGAGTCTTAGGTTTTTATAGGATTTTTTTCTCTCTAGATACTAGATATCTCTACATACATATATTCACGCCTCTACGTCCCCAGCGGGATAGGCAGACACTATCAATCACCACTTGGATCGAACCTGACAAATCTCTGATGCTTCGCTCACACCCATGTACCTTTTCATAGATGCTCTTCTGTTGTTCACACTACTACACCCGCCTTGATTGTCTAATATTCATATTTTTCCGTTGTCCAGTATTCATAACAGCCGGTGAATAATTCTTACCATGTTAGTACTCACACTAATTCATTATGATGAACTAACATTCGGAGTGATGAAAGGTAATTGTCAGCTTTAGCATTAATATCAGGTTTTTGATGAAATATCGATAACAAGTTGCTAACCCATCGATCATTAAATTTCTCACAACGGGAAGAAAGACAGCTAGTTAGCATTTTTCAGTCCCAATATAGCACGAGACATGCTTTTAATTAATTAATTAATTACCTTCTCTAAAATACAAGCTAACACTATTAATACTGATAGTAAGGACGGTTAGCATAGTCGTCAAAGACTCCACAAAGACCAGCCTCTTAGTGTTCTGGATTGCCATTCCTTCGACCAAGGCAGTCTTCTGGATCCTTGTCCCGATGAGCAGTTTCCTGAAGAAGACCTTGATCCGGTCCTTTTGTAAGTGGAACACCAAAAACTTGCCAATGATTATGGTGTGAGCGATCGTGAATTGAATTGCATCGTTTCTGGAAAAATTAAGTTATATAATATATTAACGGGATTTGTACTAAGTAGTTGTAAGTAATAAGTATAACCTTTCTTAAGCTATCTAAGTATATTTTTTATTAAGTGTATTGCCAGGTATTTTTTAACGTTGATTTCATGACGTTTTTTTTGGAATAATAATGACTATTTGTTTATTATAAACCAAAATTCTACTTACCCCTGTTTCCTAAATCCCCTTTTACGACATGTTTCACAATAAATTTTCGTCTTAAACGTTTATGTGAATGAAATAAATTAATATTTCAGCTTGAATGAATATGCTAATCCAATGCATACAAATTAATTCACTAAAGCAACTACTGAACTAAACGACAGATACCTTCTACTCTAATTCTAGACAATATATATCTACATAGCATATGCTATTATGGGATTTAAAAATAGGTAATTGACAACCTCCGTGGCGCGATCGGTTAGCCACCGGAACGCTAATCGTGAGGTCCTGGGTTCGATTCCTGGTGGAGGCAGAAATAAGAACTACGCTTTTCTACTGCTTTCCAGTCTGGTCGTTGAATATATATGCTATATATGTATTTATCTATATATAAAAAGTATATATTACTTAAATATACGTTGACTAGTACCCTTAACACAAGTCTTAAATGAACTTACCAAGGGGCTAGTTTAATTGTTGTAATAATGTCCAAATATTATTATTATTATTAATTACCTTTCTCCAGTGGTCAAATCAGTACGCAAGTTAGTCAATACCTCGCTTAGCACGACAGCTACCGTAAAAAAATTGGAAAGGAAACACCAAAATCTATACGCATAGATATGGAACTTAGATCTATGCATTTCATCAATCCAGCAATCGCCTAAACCGAAAAAGTACAAAGAACGACATATAGTTCTCACAAAAGACTTTTCTAAAGTTTCATGATGTTTAGGTGAATATTTGGAATCCATTTTAGATGTTTTCTTTAACAAGAGTGAATGTTAAATGAAACAATATTTGAAACTGAATAATCTTTATACTATTTACTAATTAAAAATGCTACCTTGCGTGACTGTAAAGCAAGTTAAGCTTTAATAAGAGTAAGTTACTTCAATACAGAGTTAAAGCATAATAGATTATATTAGTTAATAAGTTGCTAAGAGTTTCTAATTTAGTTGTTCATTCTTTGAAGTTTAACAATAGAGATACTATATTTTCGTTTGGATTTGCTTGGATTTTGATGCGATGCTTGTTACATTAAAAATACAGGATTATGTAAATTACCTTTTCCATATTGTAATTATTTACATCTCACACTATCAAGGAACAAAATATCAAGCATAAGAAACAAAAATAAATATTTTCTTGTTAGTGCGCACATTGTTCACAATAATAAATATACATTTTTTTGTTCTAGTTCTTTTAATAAAGAAAAGAGTATCTCGATTCTGTTAATGAAACGTTTTAATAAAGAGAACAAAAGTGTTAAAAGAAGGAATGGTATAGCTGGAATTGCGCACTGAAATCATTCCCTTAGTCAAGTTTTAATTAGTCGCGAAACTATCTGATAGAATGCCTTCCAGTGCCGATAATTGCTATGCATCCTACATTTTCATGAACAAACAAACAGCGCCATTTAAAAATGTTCGTTTGATGTTCGATGGAACAAATGCTTGTTCCCAGTAAACTTTTCATTAAGTTCCGAAAAAATTCTCATTCGAGCGCGTTCTGTTAAGCTCATTGAATTATAAATCAATTGGACAAAGGGATCGAGAAATAATTAATGAACCAGAAAAATAATCGCGCGGAAAATGGAAAGATGTTTGTAATTAAATTTTAAGGCAAAAGAGCGGAAATAACTCAAAACAAACAAACAACCTAGCTTATTTTTGCTGGTATATTGTATATTTATAAGTACATAATTGTATCCTCTGCTGTGCTGAGATTTAAATACAATAGAAACAGCTTCCCAGAATGTTACACGAGGCTACAAAAGTACTACACAATGTCTTAAATATTGTTGAGAGATTAATTTACTATACAGTGTGTATCTAGCGATAATTTAGGATCATGTAGTACATCTAATTTCACCCACAAAAATACACCCTTGGGGAGTCCTTACCCCTCCCCCATGGAATGGCAGCCATTTTTTATTTTAATTTTTGTTATTGATTTGTCCGGCAAAAAATGATAATTATTGCCGATCTTAAAGCCCTACGGTTACAAAAAAAACTTCAATAGATAGCTAATAATATGGTCTATTAATAATTAATACTTTTTCGACTACATGATGAACCTCATGATCCTAAATTATCGCTAGATCCATCCCTAACACACTGTATATTAATTTTGTCCACCTTATTCTTCAAAAAAAAAAAGACCGTGGCGTTTTTTTCGACATCCTATTTGTATCTATACATGTTTTTAAGACGACCAATGCTTGCCCTAAAGAGTCTTATCTTTTTAGCAGGATGATGAAGTAAGAAACATAGTGAATGATAATCGAAAAGCCTGGTAGATTTTTTGGCTTACGTCACACTATTTACCATACCATTTATATATCTATATACGAAATAAAAGCCCTTATCGGGTGATAAATTCGCTGCATTTCGCCTAATTCAGTTACGAATTCAACCGCAGTGCATTCCGGATTAATGCGATCGCTGGATTTGCAGTTTGGACTCTCAAGTTTGACGCCGCCCTTGCCGATTCACTCTGCTGCATTACGTAAGATTGCTAGCCCATCGAACGTTAGAGTTAGGAGGGTATATCTTATGAGGTGTTGGTGATCTTATGGTAAGTTAGTTTTATGTTTGTTCAAAGTAGTCGAGGTAAGGTTCCAGGTTCAATCCCTAATCGGAGAATGCAAAATAGTGTTACAATAATATTTATGAACGCTTTTACAATTCGCGAAAGAATTCCGTTTGGTTTGAGGAAAACATGTCCTTATTACTGTCTATATCTTGTCAACAGTATATACGACGTGCCAATTTAAATAAATCTAAATTAAGTCATGGATCAATGAAAGCAGCTTATAGAACCTATAAGTGGATGATAAGTTTGGCCGCGTAGAACAATATATCAAAATCTATACGTTTTTTTAAGGCGCGTGTACGCAGCTTTGTCAGAATCGTTCAATTCGCTGTTAATACTCGTATCTTGTCTATTCTATAAAGGTGCGAACAAATCTCGTTGAAACTCTTAGTCCAACCTTTACCATAGTAACTAACAAGCAAGGAAAAAACCTATTCCATTAAATTTCCTAATAATCCGCTAACCTCTCACGTTTGCTTCACCCCGTTAGAACACAATAGAAGTTAGAGAACATTTGGCAGGGTCCGCCTGAATGGGCAGTGAGCACGAATCTTGCCCAACGGCTGTACAGCCACAGCGATGTGCATTGTACTCATTAAAACTGGGACTTACAGTTATCTGGCCATTAATAAATGTACTGTTCTAGTTGCTACTGTTGAAGTTATGTCGTTTTTCCGACGAATTGTTAGGTAGAGAACTCAAAGAACTCATACGAGTAGTATGGTCGATTGTCTATCGTTTGTGTTGGTTGTTTAGTGAAATTATATTATTTATAATTTTAGGAGTCTCTGGAATCTTAACTTTGTAACTGCCTTTTCCTGATACGTCGTAGGTGCAGAGAGCAAGAGACAAAGAGCCAATGAATTTTTATTTTTTATTGAATATTTCACATTAATTACATCACAACGCCTATCCTCATAAAAAAGATGAACTGGGAATTATTATATTTTGCAGCGTCAATTCAACATATTTACATTTATAACATAACTTTTTAAAATATAAAATAAATGAGAAAGGTCCATGATTCGAATCCCAGCTCTGGCTTAATAATCTTCGTGAGAAGCGGCTGTAGCCTAGTGGGTAAGACCTCTGACTTCTTATAGGTCCTAGGTTAGAATCAGCTCTGGTATGTACCAATGAATGAAATGTAAATAAGTGTTTTTCATTTACCTACATAATTTACACTCGCTTACGGTGAGGGAAAACATCGCGAGAAAACCTGCCTATCCCTCGGGATATAGCCAGTGCATATAATCGGCGATACAGTTCACTAACTATCACGTTGGGTGCTGTCTTTCTAGTGAAACACAGGCTTCGAGTGATCCATACCTAACATGCCTTCGAAATGAAAACTCTTGTAGCGTATGTATGTAAAGAATAACAATTATTAAACTATTCCAAAAAGCAGGTACTACTAAAAGGGCTAGAGTAAATGTTTATTAAAATAGCTCTAATGCGTTTATTTAGCGGCGGTACCATTCCATTGCGGCGCGGAGTCATGGCTCACAATCCGTGCATTCCATTGCCGCTTTTGTACACCTTTGTTTTATATGGGGCGACCTTTGTGTGTTGAATGCAGGAATTTTCATATCTTCCTGTTATTTTCGTGGCCTAGCATGAGATGTACGGCTTTTTGAGCTGTATATATATTTACATTCTTCTGTTTCATTATTATTTTGTTTCTCTGATTTATAATATACGCATATTATTTGTATATCGTCGAATGACCGATAAATATTAATGACGACTTGTTTTATGCATTACCTATCTAAACTTCTGAGATATAGTCCTAGTTCACACCCAGTTGATATACAATAAGATGTTATTGCGAATATATATCTTTGGTATTGCATATGTAATGTATATCATTACTATGTCAAAAAAATTTTTTATTGTGAATACCTCTACTCAAAGAAATTATTATTGGGTAAAAATAACTAAGTAGGAAGATACTGATGTTTTTCGGTGGTTTTATTCATTTAATAAGAAAAAACGTCTTGAGACATAAGTATTTCCCAAAATAATATTATAACCGCCGAGTGTATGAGAAGATGTATGAGTATTAATGAAGCGAAAGTGGTCTGTCAGGATCGGGACAAATGGGGATCCGTGATGTCTGCCTACCTCTCTACAGGGAATTCCCCAAACAGACCTCAATAAATCGTTTGAATTTTACATAGTCGACAAATGACAAAATATTTCACCATTATCAAGTACTGACCGAGGAATGTGCAGGTTTCCTCACCATATATCATTATCATATCATATTCATCTTTTATCATATTTCATCTTTCCCATTAAGAATGAATGTTCATGCGCCGCCTATTCAAATGACATAGTGAATTGAAGCGCCCTGCTACGAATATAGGACCTCTAAATAAAAGGAAGCTCTTCCTTTATGCGCGTCCTTTGTGCTCCTGCTTAGTAATATTGTTAGCAAGGGTGGACAGGACAAAGGGTTACAAAAACCTCTCGTCATGTTAACCATGCGTGGGATGAAGATGTATGGTATTTATAATAATAATAAATTCTAATAATAATATTAATAACAATGAATTCGACGTAGCTCAGTAATTCGACGTAGCTCAGTTGTTGGTTCAAATCCCGCTTGAGCATGTACAATGGAAATGAAGTTTAATGAATTTCTATGTACATTTTCGTTAAAAAAACACATTTACGAAATGCATACGGTGAGGGAAAAATTGGTAGGAATCCTACCTGGTCGTCGAACAGGTAATAGTTAGTGCTTGTAAATGGCGACATGGCTGACTACCTGTCACATTGAGTACTGACTATCTGGTTAACACGTGGGTTAGGTGTCCATAGAATTTCGGAGATGGAAACCTTAACCTCTGACTACCCCGCAAGGGTTACTGGTCGTGTGAATGCGTTTTTTAATAATAATAAAGAATTTATTTATAGCCACAAAAACATACACAATACAAATATTTTACGAATCAAACTTACAAACTAGGGGGTATAGCTTGTGCATGTTATTGTCGCAGCAAAAAGGTTGTAACTCAGCTGGGTACGTTAGGTTTGGTGGCAAACGCAACGCTGATATTATGTTAGAACCAACAAGAGGGCAAAATTAACAATAAGAGCTTAAGTTAAGAATATTGGATATAAGAATATTATATTATAATTTTTGACTTAAATTACCGGTGCATACTGGCTGTAGCCAAGTGGGTAAGACCTCTGACTTCTTAGAGAACTTAGTCCTAGATTCAAATCCCTGTTCTGGCATGTACCAATGAATGAAATTTAAATATGTGTTTTTGTTTACGGGCATAATTTACAGTCGCTAACGGTGAGGGAAAACATCGTGAGAAACCTGCCTATCTATTAGAATGTAACAACCAGTACCTAAATACGGCGATACGGTTCACTACCTATCACGTTAGGTGTTCTATATCTAGTGAATTGCGGATTTTAAGTGACTCATGTCTAACATGTATTACAAATTTCGCAGATGTATACTCAAGGCTCTGAGTATACAGCTACTATAAAAAGGGAGTAAGTATACACAAGTAGTGAAGCGTATGTTATGTTATCTTTATGTAGCTAGCTTATATTGTCTTCCGAAACACTGAAGGAATTCTTCCCTATGTTTTTTAGCACTGAAGACTTTACTTTATTAACTTTAGTTTATTTGTTAGTTCATCAACATGCAAGATAAGCAAAAAGTTAACGTTTTATTATCGTACCTAATTAGTGCGAAAAAACTATTTGATTTCCCGTAACATATATATGTGAATGAAAATTAGATGATGATGGTTAAAATTAGTGTTTCTAACAAACGCATTACCCATAATATATTACACAACTAGTCCTTATGTCATCTGATAAAACATACCAAAAAACAGTCACGTTACATTTAATTCAATTGCCAAAATAGTCTAAGCATACATTTTAAGCCTTCGCTATTATTCTAAAGTAGAGACCCTTCTCTCGCGATTTGTAAACCACGTTTCCTTCATTGACATGCATTCTCTTTCATAATGTATATACAATATTTTATCTTTACAAACAATAACAATTAACAGTCTCATTTCTCCTCTAAAATAATGGTTTTAAATAAAGCAAGAAGTTGGAACTTTATCGACTCTGTCTCAGCATAATGAAACAAGTTAATTTGCATTTTTGTATTACTTTTCAAAACTTTTCATATTACATTGCTGGGAGCATTAATTCTCTAAGTTTATCTTGGCGGTTTTTATCTGTTAAGTTAAGAAAAACGTAGCACTATGTTTTAACTAATTTATGTGGTTTTTAGTCTTAGATGTAAATAAAATTGACAACCTCCGTGGCGCAATTGATTAACCACCTGAACGCTAAACGTTCGATTCCCGATGGAGGCAGAGTTAAGAACTGCGCTTTTCTTCGGCTTTCCAATGTTGTCGTTGATTATATATACTATATATGTATTTATCTATGCATAATAGGTGTATACTTCTAAAATATATGTTCACTAGTACTCTTAACACAAGTCTTAAATCAATCACCGAGGGGCTAGTTTAATTAGAGTAATATTGTTCTAAATTATTATTATTAAAATTTTATATATTGTGTATTTCTAAACAGCGATTCATGGCATATAAAGGTAATTAGAGTGACTAGCAACCTGTCAGAAACATTCCACATTTTTAGCATCACGGAGTAATACATTTACACATGTCAACATTACCCAAATACATTTATATGCAATGAGGGAAAACATCGTAAGGAATAACCTATTGTTGAAATAGTCAACAGCAGTATAGATTTATCTTTTCATCAGAGTTAATAGTGAATACTAGAGCACTGACTATGCTGCGCTTATGTTATGTATATCTCTTTATTGAAACGTGACTCAGCTAGTCATATCCACATTTCAAAGTCGACGTGATAGGTGAAAGGTCTTAATATAAATAGGTTTCTCAGATAGAATATTAAAGAGGTTTTGTTCAAATCAATGTTAGCTCAGTTATAGCTAGATAATTCCATTCTTGACTAGTGAAGTATTGTACTAAACTGTGACGAAAATAGAATTAATAAGTTGACTTATAAAAAGACATATGACGTGTGCGTTCGCGCAGCGGAATGTTGTTGAATTTAAAGATTTTAATTATGCAGATATTTAGTGTATGACGTCGTATAATTGTGTATGGTAAATAAAAAATTGTGCACGCAGCCATTGTGGAGAAATTCACCAAAAACTGATTCCGCTGGGCGAACGTTGTCCGGCGGAACTTTTTTTGATCCATTGACTTTAGAAGAAAAGAGATGTGTCCAAAAATTTGTGTGTATTTGTGTGTAATTGTGTATGTATGAATAAAATTAGTGCATGCATAAACTTCGGAGAAATTCAAGTTTCCGCTACGCGAACGTTTGGCCATTAGCTAGTTTTCATACAAAGCGCTTACATAGAGAGCTGTAGATTTTTACATACGTTGTTTTGAATTTGTTTATATTTGTTTAAAAAACAGATTTAGAAAAAATCGTAAGGCTTAAAAGATAAAAATATAAACGTAAAATACGCTTATTAGGTCTTAGTTCCTAAAGTATGCACTTTTAGGTCTAGATTTTCACGTTTATACAAACCTTGTAAGTGTCTGCAACACGTTGCCAAGTATCAATGATGTTCCGTAAGTAATTAAAGAGTTATAGGACAATTTACCACGAATAGATCACTGTTTACAAAGCAGTCAAATATCATGACGTTCTAAAGGAATTGCATGGTAAAATGTATGCCAATAATTAGTGTATTCATTCAACTATTCACATGCAAAATTTCATGTCATTAAATTCAGTAATTAAAGAAAAACAATTATAATACTGACGAAACATCGAAAACCTACATAACCCGACCAAGTTCGGATAGCTACAAAAAAGCGGCCGTGCAATATATTTAGGTAACATCCCAAAATTTACAGTATAATACCGGTATTGAATTGGTACAGGTGATAACACAATTGTTGTTTCGATATAATTTATAGGTCATTTATTTTTGTACACTTACTTTTTTAAATGTATTTGACTATGACAGAAAGTAGGTACCGTTTACGTAGGTACTTTATTTAAGTATGCGCTTGAGACTTGAGATATAATCTAAATACAGTGTAAACTCTTTATAACATTATTTTCTATAACGATAAACTCTCTATAACATAGAAAAGACCACAATTTGGTTGGTTTACCTTAAAACCCATACATTGATACACTCTTTATAGCGCAGCTGCCATTCTCTATTACGAAGAAATGTGTTCATATTTAGACACAGAAAATCGTCAATATCGGTGTTATTGTTTATGTTGTCTTAGCAGGTAACAAAAGACGCCGACCAAACCTTTGAGGCCCCGAAACTTCTGAGGTCGTAAACAGCCGTCTTGCTTTTGTTATTGTTAATTGCCCTGAACACGTGCTTGATTTGCTTTGAAAATGATGTCTGAGTCTCGAGCTAAACACCTACCTATTCTATTATCAGTCGTAAACCAACTTTGAAAACATATTAAAGATTATTGTTAATTTGGTTGTTTTTCTTGCTTCACTCCATATAACGGTAACTCTCTATAACGATAGAAAATGCTCGGTCCCTTGAGTTTCGTTATAAAGAGTTTACCCTGTATTTAGATTATATCTCAAGTCTCAAGCGCATACTTAAATAAAGTACCTACGTAAACGGTACCTACTTTCTGTCATAGTCAAATACATTTAAAAAAGTAGGTGTACAAAAATAAATGACCTATAAATTATATCGAAACAACAATTGTGTTATCACCTGTACCAATTCAATACCGGTATTATACTGTAAATTTTGGGATGTTACCTAAATATATTGCACGGCCGCTTTTTTGTAGCTATCCGAACTTGGTCGGGTTATGTAGGTTTTCGATGTTTCGTCAGTATTATAATTGTTTTTCTTTAATTACTGAATTTAATGACATGAAATTTTGCATGTGAATAGTTGAATGAATACACTAATTATTGGCATACATTTTACCATGCAATTCCTTTAGAACGTCATGATATTTGACTGCTTTGTAAACAGTGATCTATTCGTGGTAAATTGTCCTATAACTCTATAATTACTAACGGAACATCATTGATACTTGGCAACGTGTTGCAGACACTTACAAGGTTTGTATAAACGTGAAAATCTAGACCCCAAAGTGCATACTTTAGGAACTAAGATCTAATAAGCGTATTTTACGTTTATATTTTTATCTTTTAAGCCTTACGATTTTTTCTAAATCTGTTTTTTAAACAAATATAAACAAATTCAAAACAACGTATGTAACAATCTACAGCTCTGTATGTAAGCGCTTTGTATGAAAACTAGCTAATGGCCAAACGTTCGCGTAGCGGAAACTTGAATTTCTCCGAAGTTTATGCATGCACTAATTTTATTCATACATACACAATTACACACAAATACACACAAATTTTTGGACACATCTCTTTTCTTCTAAAGTCAATGGATCAAAAAAAGTTCCGCCGGACAACGTTCGCCCAGCGGAATCAGTTTTTGGTGAATTTCTCCACAATGGCTGCGTGCACAATTTTTTTTTACCATACACAATTATACGACGTCATACACTAAATATCTGCATAATTAAAATCTTTAAATTCAACAACATTCCGCTGCGCGAACGCACACCCGTAATATTCGATGCATTTCGTAAATGTATTTTTATTACGAAAATGTACATAAATATTCATTAACATCATTTCTAGCGGTACATGCTCAAGCATGATTTGAACCCTGTACCCACTGATACCCTGTCTAACTAGAATTAGCCAGTATCAGTACATATTAACATGGCTTACTACCTATCACGTATCTACATAACTAGTAGTGATTTTCCTGACCATTGCAAAGCATTAACATTTAGACGGGAGGAGAATTTACGACATGAAACCAACAGGATTAAATATAAGATGCAAATTAAGTCTTTCACCACGATTGCATTTTATATTCAGTGCTCTATTCCCGACAAGAGTTACTTGGCTTGGAAACAAGCTGGGTTAGTGTCGGGTTGAGATAGCGTGTGATATAGTCAATAAAAACAAACAAAACAAACGCATTCACGACCATCAATCCTTGCGGGGTAGTCAAAGGTTCAGGTGTCCATCTCTGCAATTGCAAAAGAATTCTATGGCCACCCCGAACCCACGTGTTGACCAGATAGTCAGTACTCAATGTGACAGGTGGTAAGCCACGTCGCCATTTACAAGCACTTGTGGAGGGTCAATAGAATCTATAGGGTGATGAGTTGAACTAATGACCAATATTCTTAATCAATGCTATCATAACGCTGATAATTTTTGTAAAAGTTAACGGGGACATATATATTCGTGGTACTATCACTCCTAAAAGGAATTGAGGGATGCGAATGTATATCTGTGTCTAATTACATTTGTTTTTAAAAATCAAGTTATGAATAAAATTAGTTATAGGTATATTAAAATTGATTTATTTTATTTACTATGTGAGACCGGCTCATATCACGATAAATTAATAATTATATATATATATATATACCTTTATATCACCCGACGTTTCGACCCTGTTGCATAGGCCGTGGTCCAGGAAAGACTTATCGTGATATGACCCGGTCTCACATAGTAAATAAAATGAGTATAAATTGCGAGTGTTTAAAAATAACTTAAATTTATTTATTTAGTCGTTGTCATCATATATTGTCTTTTCTATTTATCTTCCTAAAGCTCACGTTTAATTAGTTATAACTATAGCAGTATCCAACGTGACAGGGAATCAATCATCATTCACACACTGACTTAGAACTTATCTAGATTACCTACAAGTAGCCTATCGCCTAATAGATTCCGCGTACTAATCTGTTAATTACCTCTTATGATAGTAGTAGTAGTATAGTATTATACGAATATTTGTGTGCCCAAGATCAGTACACACCATTCAGAGCAAGATACATATGCTTCACTTGTGTATACACTAGTCCCTTTTTTATTGTAACGGGGTAGTCAGAGGCTTGAGTGCCTTACTTCGAACTTTCGAAGTCATGTTAGGTATGGGTCACTCGAAGTCCGCGTTTCACTATATAGACAGCACTCAACATGTTAGGTAGTGAACCGTATCGCTCTATATGGGCACTGGCTTTTAACTAACCCGAGGAATAGGTAGATTTCTCCACGATGTTTTCTATTACCGGTAGCGATTGTAAATTATGTACGTAAACGAAAAACATATATTTAAATTTCATTCATTGGTACATGCCAGAGCCGGGATTTGAACCTAGGACCTTTCTCATAAGAAGTCAGAGGTCTTACCCACTGGGCTACAGCCACCTTTGATCAAGATTATTAAGGTTATTTATTTCTGAATTTGGATCAACTGATTTAACATACATACACAATACGACTATACTACTACCTTTTGAGATTACCACAGCTAGCTGTGTAATACCATATTTGAAATGTAATTTAATTGAATGAAATGTAATTTTATGTGTTGTGTATTATGTAATCTAATTATTGTCTTTGATTTTTTATTGTATGTTGAATATTGTATGTAATAATTTATGTGGATGTCTAAATAAAGATATTATTATTATTACTATTATCTGTTGCGGGATAGTCAGAGGTTCTTATGTCCATCTTCACAACTGTTTTACATACATTTACAGACACTCACGTCCTTTATTTGTTGTGGAATGGTCAGAGTTCCCGTATCCATCCACAATTGTGGAGCAAGTAATTCTATAGCAACAAAACACAACAGTCCTAATGCTGACTAAGGATATTTTATTTCTCAGAATTCAAACGACAAACATATTCACGACCATTAACCATTGCGGGGTAGTCAGAGGTTCAGGTGTCCATCTCCGCAATTGCGAAGGTAGTAATTCTATGGCCACCTCGAACCAACGTGTTAAGCAGGTATTCAGCACATAATACGACCTCCGTGGCGCGATTGGCTAACCACCTGAACGCTAATCGTGAGGTCCCGGGTTCGATTTCCAGTGGGGGCAGTGTTAAGAACTTTGCTTTTCTTCTGCTTTCCAGTCTGGTTGTTGATTATATATACTATATATGTATATATTTCTTAAATATACGTTGACTAATACCCTTAACACAAGTCTTAAATGTACTTACCAAGGGGCTAGTTCAAAAGGTATGATATTGTCCTAAAATATTATTATTATTAATAATATGACAGGTGGTAAACCGTGTCACCATTTATAAGTACTGACTACTACCTGTTCTGAAAAGGTAGGTTTTTCACGATAGATGTTTTTGTATTAATACGTTTCGTAGAATTTAGGTCCCTTCATTAACGTTGTAATTCCTTTTTTCTTTGATTCAACAACCCCAAACCGCTATTGATGTATTAATTAATCAAAAAGGGATGTAAAAATTAATTATATAGAAAAAAATTTGAATAAAAAATAAGAGTTTACACGTGTGCGTAATTAGAATAATTTTATTGATTTTTTTATGAAAAGTTGTACGAAGAATAAAGCTTTTTTCATATTGTAGACAGACAAAAGAGAAACGCGTTCACGACCATTAACCCTTGCGGGAAAGTAAGAGGTTCAGGTGTCCATTTCCGCAATTGCGAAGGTAGTAATTCTATGGACACCTCGAACCCACGTTTTAACCAGATAGTCAGTACTCATTGTACAATTTATCTATCAAAAATTAAACTACACTTCCGGACACATCTATTGGCCCACCTTAGAGTTTAGGTTTTGATTGTTTGATATCAACAAACAGGCTCCAAATTGTCTTTTGTTTCTTTAAATTCGGTGTCCAAAATTCAAAAAAAGACTATTGAATGACATTGTGAATATGCCAGGTTAAAAACTGCATAAAAACTTTTAACTCGACCTAATAAAAAATTTTAGCTAGGACCAAACGAAACTGAAAATGCTAGATGGGCCAATAGATGTGTCCAGAAGTATATTTACTAATGCTGTAGCATTAAAGATAAAAGGGAGTATTGGTACTATTACACTATATACATGACGTCACGATCGTCACGCGACATGGAAAGACGAAAACGTTTGAGACGATGTAGTAAAAGTTTCACTTTAATTATACATATATAACGCCTGATTCCCTGTAGAGGTAGAGATCACGGATCCCCATGTGTCCCGATCCTGACAAACCACTTTCGTTTCATTGACTTTCCACCTTCTCGATAATAAAAAACTCATTGACGACTGCCGTGGCGCGATTGGTTAGCCGCCTGAATGCTAATCATGAGGTCCCGGGTTCGATTCCCGGTGGAGGTAGTGTTAAGAACTACCCTATTCTTCGGCTGTCCAGTCTGATCGTTGATTATATATGCTGTATATGTATTTACCTATATATATTAAGTATATATTTCTTAAATTTACGTCGACTAGTACCCTTAACACAAGTCTTAAATGTACTTAGCAAGAGGCAAGTTTAATTGGTGCAATAATGTATATTATTATTATAAAAAAGATATCATAAAGCAAGTAGGATAGTTATTTAATATACCTTATATAGGGTACCTTTACAAAGTTAATTTTCTACGAGATGGTAGAAAAATATTGCTCAAGTTATCGCCGACGGTATAACAGGTAATAAACTCATAACTTTCATATCCTCAAGACAATGTTATGAAATTCCTTCACTATACCTTGTACTGGAACATATTAGTTTTTATTTTTTATTAGTTCTTTTAAAACATATCTTTAGTGATATATATATATATATATATATATATATATATATATATATATATATATATATATATATATATTAGTATTGTTTTAATTGCATAACGTATGTTATTAAAGCACAAATACTCAGAACTTTAAAAGATCATTTAAGTTCCGAAAAACGTCGCTTTTTCGTTACATATTGAAGGAAAAAAATAATATTCATATTTGACGACCTCCGTGGCGCGATAGGTTAATCATATGAACGCCAATCGTGAGGTCCCGGGTTCGATTCCCGGTGGAGGCAGAGTTAAGAATTACGCTTTTCTTCTGCTTTCCAGTCTGTTTGTTGAGTATATACACCATGTATTTATCTATATATTATTCTTATATATTCGATTACTAGTACCCTTAACACAAGTCTTAAATGAACTTACCAAGGGACTAGTTCAATTGGTGTAATAGTGTCTTAAATATAATTGTTATTCATTTCTTAATTGATGATCATGATCAGCATACCTCAGTAAGTCACTTTTATACATCGAGAAAAAGGCTTAAGATTTGATTGTTTTCAAACAGTTTGGGAAACTAAAAAGTTGTCAGTATGTTTGTATCCTATAATGCATTTGTTTGGAAATATAACGAACATTACATTGGAGAAAAAACCTTTAGAACGAAATTCCATTTTAGTAACAATAGAAACGAAAAACACCGTGGCAATTACAACACATATAACGCTATTGTTCTTTCGAAAATTCACAATTAGATTACCATCCCTAACTTCTATGTAGACAGGATCTAAAAGCTAAATGCATTATCCTCGACTATTCAGGTAATGGCGTAAATTTCTCACGTAACGTACGTCAGGTGTTGAGTGGTGTATGTTAGGCAGTAGAAGATTACAGGTTGTAGTTAAATGATTGACGCCTTAAGACAGTTCTCAGGCTTAAGATGTAATGTTAATTTGACTAGAATACATATTACATGTAGTATGATAATGTGTATTTACGGAACAAACGTTTTCGTAGAATTAGTGAAATGAGAGCATGCATGAGAAAATTAATGGATGGGGCTAGAGAGATTTGGTAAGGTCGTGCAAGGTAGCAATGGATAGGCTGCTTCTCCCTGTGGGACATAGAGGTGTGATTATATACATACATACACAAACATAATATATAGTTTATAATATTAAACCATGTATGGACGATAAATAAATTTTACAATGTTTTTGTAAAGTGGAATGAAAATTGGTGTCTTAACGTTTTAGAATGTTCTTTTGGTATTCTTAAAAAAAGGAATAGTTCTAACTTAATTGTGTAATGAGTTTGGTATAGTCATAGATTAACTACTAAATTAACCATTTGTGAACCTACAATGAGGAAAAACATCGCGAGGAAACCTACCTATTCTCCGAACAGGTAATAGTTAGTGCTTGCAAATGGCGACACGGCTTACCACCTGTCACATTGAGTACTGGATATCTGATCAACACGTGGGTTCGAGGTGGTCATATAATTACTACCTTTACATGGACACCTGAACCTCTGCGGGGTGCAAGGATTAATGATCGTGAACCTGTTTGTCTTTGTCTATGTTTTGTAAACCTCTGACTACACCGCAAGAGATAATAATGAAGGTATATTGGCATATCTGGTATCTGTGAAAAAGATCTTCTGATCTGATAAGTCCGAAAATTTCTAGACACCTTGTTGAAAATTTACAGACACATCTAGATCGATAAATAGGTTTTAGATAGCTAATAAGCGCTGGCTGCCCTCGTAAATTTTAAGTGCGATAGAGAATTAGGCTATAAATTTTTTATGATGGACATGTCAACGAAACTAAGTATAAAGTCAAAGGTCCCATAAAGAATGTTTGAGTAGAAAAATATAATGAAAGGAGATAGTTGAGTATTTGTCGCAAGAAATTGAACTAGTAAATGAGTTTTTATATTCGTGAACATTTTTATCTACTATTCTGTCTGCTGTACAATGATAACACGGGACTTCTAGAAGTATCCAGCTCTTTTTTAAACATACTAAAGTATACTAAAGGTTGACTGAAGTATAATATACGTTAGTCAATTATTGTACTCGATATGGCTAAATAGTCTTAGTAAGAACTCGTTTTGTCGAGTCCGTAATAAATTGTCGTCGATGTCAAGTTAGTTACGATGTTGGATTATTTTGGTTTCTATAAAATTATTTGTTTGTTTAATGTACAATAATAAGTTAAAGACAAGTATAAAAATTTTCTTTATGGCATTAATACATAATAAATATATACAATATAATACACAATAAGAATATACAAACAAATAAAACATTAGTGACAGGATTTAGCCTAACCTCATTCGTTATTAGTAAGTTAAGATACACCTTTTACTACTTTAACCAAAAACCATCATAATTTCATATAATCCTACTCTTTATCCCTAATAAGAGTACTGAATACTCCAAATTTTCTGAGTATCAAGCCCAAAGTCACTGCGGTCGGTCATTTACATTTAAATTGATTATAAGGGTGGCTTTGAAGTGAAGGGTTCGTAATGACCACTGGAGGAAAACTTCACACGTTTTCAAGGCTCTGGGTAATAGTCATATTTTCATAGTAATTATACTACGTAAGGAAAAATACCGTTATGAAACCTATTTGTTTCCCAAACAGATAATAGTCAGTGATTGTAAATGGTGACACGTCTTACCACCTTACATTGAGTAGTGACTATCTGGTCAAAACGTGGGCTTGTAATGTCCATAGAATTTACTATTTTCACAATTGTGGAGATGGACACCTGAACCTCTGACTAACCCGGTCTTTGTTTAGTTAAAATATATAAAAACAGATAAAGTAATGTTAAAAGGGACCAAGGAGATTTTAAATTATCCAAGTATTGCCGACTGTGAAAGCGATTAAAGGTCAATAATATGCATGTATGTAAACACAACATATTATTTTGACGACCTCCGTAGCGCGATCGGTTAGACACCTGAACGCTAATCGTGAGGTCCCGGGTTCGATTCCCGGTGGAGGCAGAGTTAAAAACTACGCTTTTCTACTGCTTTCCAGTCTGGTCGTTGATTTTATATGCTATATATGTATTTATCTATATATAATATGTATACATTTCTTAAATATACGTTGACTAGTATCATTAACACAAGTCTTAAATGTACTTACCAAGGGGCTAGTTCAATTGGTGTAATAGTGTCCAAATATTATTATTATTTTGTTAATTAATTAATTAATAGAATTTAATCTAAGACGTTAATAGAACGGTAAATAACTGCCATTCTTTCCATAGAGTAGTATTAAATAGAAGATACATAGAATCTATCAACATTTGCCATGAAAACTTTGGTAATGTTTCGATAGTGCTTTGTCAGGATTTGGACAGATGGGGATCCGTGATCTCTACCTACCGCTCTACATGGAAACGGGTGTGCTGTGTATATATATATATATATATATATAAAACTTCGGTAATGCCAAAAATGCCCGAAGAAAATATATTTATAAAACATGGGGTTTTATCCACTCTAAAAGAGATAAAACAATGTGAACTTTTTCGTATATAATTACGTAAAGGTAGTTACAATCAAAGTCCACAGTTTCAGCAATATGAATTGTTCATTCAACCGAAACCGTCCTTTTATTTCCCAGTCAAGTAACCAAAGTGATAAAAAGAAATTTATGTCTTATCCTAACAGACTATTAAGGAAGTATCCTTAGAGTTATACCCAGCGGAATTATTGCCTATTTATGATTTATTTGCTGGCGTATTTCTTTGATAGTAATCTATACCAATTTTATTATTGTTTAATCTTTATTATGGTTACCTATCGTGGATTCATACTCTGTATACGAAATCTCTATATGTATATTGAATCATTAGTTATCTTTTGAAGCATAGATTAAGTTCTATCCTTAAGTACATACTTACATACATACACATCACGCCTGATTGCCTATATAGAGGTAGGTAGAGATTACGGATCCCCATTTGTCTCAATCCTGACAAACCATTTTCGCTTCATTAACACTCATACATCTGCTCATACACACTCGGCGGTTATAGGTACTCCTAACGTCTTGAAGTGTTGCTTGCAATTAGTATTTAAGGCACCCATTCGTTTCACACGTTCAACAAACAAAAAATTCTTTTGAAAGCATTGCATGTAATAATTTTTTGATGGATAACCGTCTTAAATATCATATCAAGGAAAAAATATGGTGTGTAAAATTAGCTTCTGACTATTATAATAGAATAACTTCCTTCGCAATTGCGGAGGTGAACACCTGAACCTCTGACTATTCCGCAAGGGTTAATGGTCGTGAACGCGTTTGTCTTTTTAGTCTTATTGTCATAATAATAGTGACTCAAACTTAAAAACGCCAAAAGGATATCAATATGCCAAAACATTACACAAACAGCACTTTAAATGTCTCTTATAATTATTTAATGCCAAATAGCACTAAATATGCCCCAATTTTTCTTCAATACCGTTTAAAACATACTCTCTAAAAACAGCTAGTTACAGTAAACAAGTGCCTGACTCACTAAAAGGATACTATTCCGTTTAGTGTTAGGAGCATTCCGTTGAATAAAACATTTCGCTAACAAATAGTAATTTGTTAAGGCTAAGTCATAATGCTGCTTCGCTAAGTGCTTCGGCCCCACAATAAAACTAAATAACAGCAATGAACATTAACGGTCAGAGATAACGGCGAAAAAGCGGGTAGTTTTAAATAGCGCTCTTGTTTTGCGGGTAGATGCAAATAGTTAAGAGTTTTGATTTAGGAATGTCGTTAGGCCAAGGATAAGGGACTCGATTAGGGTGTGATTATGATTTTGATGTTTTTATGTGAATGGAATAGTTCATATTAAAACTAGCCAATGCCTAGTATTTTTAGGAAGTACCTAAGAGAGTCTCATGCTATATATGATCTAAAAAGAATTCTAATTAGCTGCCGTTTTTTCCGACACATCGTAGGAAGCAACTAAGTGTCAATGGAATAAATTGGACGATGAGTTAGTAACCTAATCCAATATTGTGCCCAATTGGCCATGACTTTTTGTATGGGCACATGGAGCGAATGGATGAAAGTAGAGTTACTTACTGCTTATACCGATAGGCCGCGTGGAACTTATACAGATCAAATTGGAAATCTTTTTCACAAGGCGGGTGAACGCCGTGAGTGTGTGTGTGAAGAATAGAAGATCATGTATGAGAAAGTTAATGGGTGTGAGTGAAGCAAAGGAGATTTGTCAGGATCGTTCCAGGTGGCGAGCGAGTCTCTGTCTATCGCCGTAGGAAAGTAGAGTCGTAAATATATGTATTTATGTATGTACTAGAAGTCAATAGATTCTGTGATTGCGATGTTATAGACAGTTTCAGTAATATTTAATGGTAATACTAATGGTAGTAAAGTAAAGGGTAACAGGCAAGGTAGTTATTATCCCTACATAGCTCATGTATGTATATAAGTAACACATAGAGTATATAAGTATAAAGCCAGACGATTACATTTTCTTGAAATCCCAGACTGTATCAGAGTCCTAATACGATTACCAAGCAGGTTTACAATAATGAGTTTGTTGTATCGCCTTTGAGGTGCCCTCCAAAAGATTAAGTAATTTTATCGAGCATTAAACTCATTACCACGGAGGCTTATGGCTCACGCGTATTAATATTCCTCGAAAGCCTCTCCGAATATTAAATGGATGCCGAATAGGCTTTTTTATATATTTTCATGGAATCGCCCAATGTAATAATGTTCTTGAAACGGAGTAATGTTATGAATACCAACTACGTAATTATATGTTTATCTTGTTAGTTGGGATTGGAAAAAATATGTTCAGGAACTCTTGATTTTAACAAAGACAAAATTCAAACGCATTCACGACCATTTACCCTTACGGGGTGTTTTGAGGTTCAGGTGTCCATCTCCGTTATTGCGACGGTAGTAATTCTATGGCCACCTCAAACCCACGTGTTGAACAGATAGTCAGTACTCAATGTGACAGGTGGTAAGCCGTGGCGACCCATTTTCATGTACTAACTATTACCTGTTCGGGGAACAGGTAGGTTTCCTCACGATGTCTTCCCTCACAGTAACCTTTTCGTTACTTTTAGTTTTGGTTTTATTAATAAATTATGTATTTTTTTTACATATTGATTGATTTAGGAATTTAAATTAAAGCGTGTAGTCAATATGCTCTGTAGTACTTAGTATGTCATATTTAGGAGCATAAATTATTTTGTATTTGTGCCATCATACCTATAAATCACCAGTACTAGTTAAGAACGAAAAAAGAATGTTTACTAGCTGCCGTTCTGCCCGGAATGTCGTAAGAGGACGACTAAGGGACTCAGGAAAATTGAATCTATTGGGCGATAGGCTAACAACCTGTCACTACTGGTCCATATAGCATTACAAACCCAATATTAAAGCTAATGACTACCAAGGTGATGTTTTCATGTCTCCATGGTTCTATCCACCTCGAAAGGGAGAAAACCTCGAAAGGGAGAAAAAGCCGTGAATGTATATGTATATACATATAAATGCGGTATATATATCTACGCCTACATATATTTAAATTCGCTTTTCATCTTTTGCCTATTTTACAGTACTGAAAAGCTGTAACTTAATTATAAATATCTCCTTAAGCATTTTGAAAGCAACTTGAATCTAGAAACCCAGGAATAGTATTACTTAACCACCGTTGAGACGTTACGTAAATTCAGTCAAATTCTCGGTCTCTTTCATGGGAGTCTCATTTCAAATAACACAGTACGTTTCTGACTTAATTTGTGCGTAACATGAGGAGTTTATTTGCTACTTGCTTTGTATAATTAGTCTCAGCTTTTCCCGTGTTATTCTGGAACGAAGATGAATGCTAATATATGCCTATTTTTAACATATGTTGTCATAAAATGGAATGTATTGACTATTGAGTAGGCTGACAATTTTCTTTTATGTATTCCGTATTCCTGAATATGTTGTCTAAGTAATTTAGCTAAATAACTTGTATCCTGATGAAGTATTGTGTCTCTGAGGTTTTTTGCATACATACATTTTAAACCATAGTTTTGAGAAAATACATACAAGATTCTCACTAATTTATGGACAGTTTAATAAAATATGTCTTTAAATAGAACACACTAAGAGATAACCTGTCTTTAAGTTTTAAAATGTACAGTCACTATGACATGAAATACCATCTTTCAAAATAGCAGCTGATTATGAAATTAAACATGGGTTTTAATTGAAAAAGGTACTTCGTAATAATGATTGCGCTTATTTCAGCGTGTTACTTTAATTCTGTAATCTGGACGTGAAACTTATGAGTTATTTACCAAAGAATAAAAAGATAAAGAGAGAAGGTGACGTTAGAAGTACTTATAACCGCCGAGTGTGTATGATGTGGTATATGAGTGTCAATGAAGCGAAAGTGGTTTGTCAGGATCGGGACAGATGGAGATCTATGATCTCTGCCTACCACTCAATCAAGCGTGAATTAGGCAATTAGGCAATCGGGAATCAGGCTACATTTATATGGATTTATGCATGTAATAGAAAGATTTTAAATAATACAATCTAATTCCCACTTTACCCTGTCCACAAGACAACATCAAAGCCTAATTAAAACCTATCATCGTAATATCATAATGGGCCCTAACTTTACAAAGATAGCTAACCGGTTTAGGCGCCGCTAAAGGAACAATGTTTTCCACTTAGACCGCAGAGGGAACCAAATTATGAAACTCAATAAAGGCTTTCATTTGAACTTTTGCTAAATTAAAACCGATCTTTGTGTTAATAAGTTGCCAAGCGATACCGAAAAGTTTTCCGTATTTAACAATCTAATTTTGTAGGAAATGGATCTGTTTATGTTGGTTTGGAAATTGGGTTGAATGCAAAGCTTCTTTCCGGGATGTTTTTATATAATATTAAGGGACTATGGGAAACAATTTCGATTTTATTGACATGTCTTATTTTCATTGTCATTCGATTCATAATTTTAAATAGAGTACTACTATTTACTACGAAACCATTGGTTACTTATAAATTTGTTTTATTTGATAATCAGTGCCCAGTTTGACTGGTAGCAATTGTATCAAAATTCACAAACATGGCCAGGGGATAAATATGTTTACTTTCTATGTTTTTCGTTATACTTAACATACTATTTACAACCTCTTTACAAGAGTTATGAGGTTTTGTAAATGATGACTTAAAAATACCACTTCATTCATGTAAAGAGGCGAATTAAATGTCATAAAAGGTAGTACAATTTGTGTATTACACTAATTGTATAAATACTAATAATTTTACTAACAATTTTATAGTAAATGTACTTATTGTGTACTAGGTTTTTTTTGGAAATTCCATTATCCTCTCCTCTTTCATTATCCTCTCTTTCTAATGCATTTTACTATTTTACCAACAGCATTTTCCCGAGAAAAAGAGAATGTCTGCAGAAACACAAAATGTTCTTTAAACGACTATGCAATTCATTCCAAAACTCATTTTCTGAAACGGCTGCATCCGTAGTATACTACGAACATTCGTAGAAAACATTCTCTCGTATTAGCGTTAAATTATGGTTGAATATAATTAAGTTAAGCATTAACGCTTTTCTCCATCATTGACCCTCGTGGGATAGTCAGAGGTTCGGGTGTCTATCTCCGCAATTACGCAGGTAATTCTATGACCACTTCGAACTCACGTGTTGACTAGATAGTCAGTACTCAATGTGACAGGTGGTAAGCTTAATACAGAGTCAAGCCCGCTGAACAACTAAGCTACGCCAAATTAAGTGATAAAGTTAATACTGTTAATGAGTATTTTTTTTAGAGAAATATAAATCTCAAATACTACCTTCACGTTAAGTACTTACTTTCTGGTGAAAAGTGGGTTCTATGTGACCATATATCACGTACTCAGCAATCGCAGAGATGAACACGCGAATCTAACTGGCTCGCGAGGGAAAACTAACAGTGTTGTAAGAAAATCAAGCTAAAGATAAAATTGTCGAATTTCTAAGGAACTTGTTTCTAACCCTCTGTCCCCTATAAGGCAGTGATTGTGTATGTATGTTGGTCTCAATATGCTGAATATATGTACATGGCGTAGAGACTTAATACTAACATATGACATTCACATATGTATTCCAGAATTAACTGATTCTTATTTCTATTAATGTATATATATATATTTATATGTATAGACTATATTTTAGGTTCTTAATTATGTTTGTTACATTTAAGTAATGTAAATAGTGTCTTTATTATAATTGATCCGTATCATTGTGTGTACGTTAAATATATGCATATATTAGTATTTAAGTATTTATTCTATCGCATTAGGGTCACGTGAAAATATAGATGTAAGTTCTGATAATAATAAATAAAATAACTATCTTCATACTTATAATATGCATTACATCTTCACGCCTATTACCAACCAGCACAGACAGACACTTCACAAAAATAGTTAGCAACACAACCTGATATTAACTTTGTAAACTCGTTGCCTAACGAAGAAGCGTGGGAGCTGCAATATTGTAAACAAAGTTCGTTGCGTTGATTGCCTGGCAGCATTTTAATGCATGCTAAAAATGGAAGGAATTCTAGGCTAAATATTCCAGGAAAATATAACAGCATATACTATTAACGTTCTACTTTACGTGGTATGCAGATGTTTATGTGTTATCAGCGATGGTAATGTGATTTACGAAAACATGAAACCCAGGTCTTAAGTGAAGACCATCCCCATTAAGTGAGACTTATAAGAAACTTATATAAACGTTTTAAATTTATTACTAGGTAAAAAGTATATTAGTATATATGTAGTTTATAATGATTAGTTGGGTACTCTGCGCTCCAGCGACAGTGACAAATTTTCAGATATATTTAATTTATAGTTATATTGTTTTAATTAGTTTTAAGTTGCTAAATATTTTGTTAATTTATTATAAAGATTCTGTTGTTAAAAATGTCTTTATCAGCACTTATTTTCAAACAATCGTTTTAAATTAAGAACTAACCAACTTTCGTATTATTAATATTCCAACTAAAACCCAGACAAAGCCAAGCCGTTGAAGCAAACCACGTTTTTTTAATTAATCCGTAAAGTCTCAAAGTAACAATAAATCTAGGTGAATTGCTGTATTCTTCTCATTGCTAAGGATAACAGAATGAAACCTTGTGGTTTTCTCCTAATTACGAAACGTTGTAACAAACTCAAAGTCTTGAACAAGTTGAGAAACTTTTATTATTTTTACAATGAAAATTTGTTAGGAGAATATATTTTAAGATTAAAATAATCGTTACGACATTATAAACTTTAGAGATAGTCAACGTTGTGAAATTCAAATGTAAAACCATTTTCATCTGATAGTAGATAGGTAGTTATTTTAGTACATTCATATATTCACCATATGAAACGATCTGGACAAATCTCTTTTGCTTCATCTCTCACACCCATTAACCTTCCCATACATGATCTTTTGTTCTTCATACTACGTTCAACAGCCTTGGGAAGAATGTATCCAATTTGATCTGTATAAGTTCTACACGGCCTGACCCGTCCAACTCTACCTTCCACTTTAGCTTTATAGATTTCTTTACTAACCCTCTTTTCATACATCCGCTCCAATTGGCCAAATAACCTTAACATACCCTTCTCTATATTCGTCACTACATCACACAGTAGTGTTTTTCATACAAACCACAGTCAACTTCGAAAACACGTTTCTATTTAATAAAAAACCTGACGTTCCAGTTAGATATTAAACGCGGACCTTTTAAATCGTAATCGATGTTGAACAAGTACATACAATGGTTTTATACAGGTAATGTTTCAATCGAGTCTACAGTACTCTTGCTCGATATTATTAGTACAGATTTAAACACGTATCTACTACATAAAAATCCTTACAATTTAGTCACATTTATTCAAATCAATAATCAATTTTATCAATTCAATTCAATATTTCTGTCAACATTCAAAATTAGAACAACTGTCTTTAACAAATAAGGTTTCACATTCCACTGGACTTGGCTTGTCGCCAACACTATTCTGCTGCATAATTTTTGCAAGTCTTTCCATTTGATGGCTCTCGATAGTTGGCTCCGATTTCATACGAAAACAATACTAATAAAAATATATCTAAAGCAACTTCGCTGTACAACTTTCTTAATGGGCGAGCTTTGATATTGGGCCAAATTGCATTGGTGTATTATAAAGAAAAATTGTACATGGTTTTGTTAATTTTAGTTCTTTTGTATAATATACTATAATAAATAGTGTCATGAAAACTTTATCAAAGTACGTGTATTGTTGTTATCTTGGATTTCGTATACTTTATTTAAACCATTTTCATGTAAATTTTTTCATGAGATGGTTTTTGTTAATTATCTCGTAAAAACTGTTTTTAAACATACTTTTCTTTGGGAATCCGTGATCTCTATATACCCTCTTTACAGGGAAATTGGCATTATGTGTATGTATTGTATATACTGTTAACTACTTTTCCAAAACACACGCGAAGCTCTTAAATTCCTTGGGGTATTAAAGATACTTGTTTTTCAATTTCTTAAGGAGTGAATTAAACTCTATAGTCAAATTTTGTTCGACAGGTTTTAGCTTAATTATGAGAATATTGGTTCGATAGGTATTGGCATAATTTTTAGAATTATGAAGGTTATTTTATTTATGGAACATGGGTAACAGGTTACTATTTCCTCGCGTATAATTTTCTATTGATTTTACATTAGTGTTAGTCTATGGTAATAGTTGAAGTATCCAATTATTTTATCAATATCCTTATGTCCCGAGCCTGAGATCATGTTAAAGGCGACTTCTTCACTCGATCTATCACCATTCTATCCTCCCCAAAAAGACAAAAAGACGTGAACATATACGTCCCATTCCAAAGCACATTCCAGCATGCAAAGTGGTAGTTTGAGGCATATTTCAAACAAAATGTCCCCATTATAACAACAAGAGCGGTTTGGAAGAAACAGTTCCGTTATGACTCTGACTCTACTCTGCGCTAAATGCTGTCATATGACGACCTCCTCCGTGGCGCGATCAGATACGGTTCGATTCCCGGTGGAGGCTCAGTAAAGAATTACGCTTTTCTACTACTTTCCAGCCTTGTTGATTAGATATGCTATATATGTATTTATCTATGTATAATAAGTATGTATTTATTAAATATACGTTGACTAGTACCCTTGACGCAATTTTTAAATGTACTTACCAAGGGGCTAGTTCAATTGGTGTAATAATGTCCAAATATTATTATTCACACTCAGCCTTTACAGGAACTTCTAAACGCAGTCATTTTAACAAGTATACTCCTTTTCAGTGTGTCGTTTATTTGATTTTATCAGACCGAACGGAACGTAACTGCCCTTCTACATCATCGACGTATACATATCCTTTGGTCGGTCAACTATAATTCATCCTCATAACATATCCTAACAATCTAAGCTTGGATGAGAATTATCGTATCGTAGTCGGTTAGATAAAATGAAGTAAGAACAGTTAGTTACTTACCATACATACAAAAAGCAAACGCGATCACGACCAGTAAACCTTGCGGGGTAGTCAGAGGTTTAGGTGTCCATGTCCACAATTGCGAAGGTAGTAATTCTATGGCTACTTCGAGCCCTCATGTTGACCAGATAGTACTCAATGTGACAGGTGGTAAGCCATGTCGCTATTTACAAGCATTAACTAATACCTGTTCGGGCAACAATGATGTTTGAACCTGAACAGGTAGGTTTCCTCACGATGTTTTCCCTCACGTATTGGACGCATTTCGTAAATGTATTTTTATTACGAAAATGCAACTTCATTTGCATTGGTACATTCTCAAGCGGGATTTGCACCCTGTACCCACTGAAACAGAGTCAAGCCCCAAACAATTGAGCTACGTCGAATTAGTTACTTATCCTACAGTATAGTTAGTATGAGCGACAATGGACTGTCAACCTGCCACGTGAGTACTGGCTATCTAATGAAACATGGGCTTTGAAATTTCAAAGTAATTTTAGTTTCCAACGGGTCTTTTTGCGAACTACTCTAAAATAACAACTTGATTGCTGCTATTGTTCCTTTGAAGCCTTTTTTCAAGACAATGAAAGCCTCGCTAAGACAAAAGACACTTTCTCGCCGCACTCTTTTGTTTCGCGAAGATTTTACTTTCGAGAAGGAGACAATAAGCTGTTTTATTAACGGATAGGCCAATATTTTGGGGTCTCGAGAAGACTTGAGGTTGGAACGTAAATAATGAAGAACAGATTGATAAAAGGAATGGATAGTTTGAATTTAGAATGTTAATGAAGATTATAAAACTAAGCAGCATTTCTGGTTATTATATGACGATTATTAACCGAGTAAAACCTACTGATATTGCAAGGTAATTGCATTTTGCAAACGTTATATGGTTGAATTAAGTATTATGTTCAAAGTTCCGCACAAGTACACATTAAAATGCGCTCGTATTAAAAAATGATAGTAAACTAAAGATCCTTTCGAAAAAATAAATCTAGAATAATCGTTGGGATGAAGATGTGAATAATTCACGTCCTTGATTCTCTTTCGGGGTGGACAGTACCTTAGAGATATAATATCTTTGTACAGTACCGTACCTTGGAGATATAATTGGTGACAGGTTGCTAGCCCATCGCTGAATAGATTTTATTTACCCCTAGTTCCTGAGTCACCTCCTAAGACACGACGGGTAGAATGGCAGCTAGTTAGCATTCTTTTTACGTCCTAGCACAAAAGTAATAAAAAATTTGTGAAACCTAATTTTTTCCTTCTGATAATAGATATAACAGCCCGTGGTATCCAATACTATTCTTGTATTCTACAAAACCAATACATCATGGAATAAAAGAAAAAGGCATTGTTTTGTTTCGATAAACTTATGGCTTGCATCCAATTGAATTTCAAACCAGGAAGGAACTTCGAATGAGAAAGTTTTATTTAAATGTTTTGGTAGCGATCTTTATTGCCAAATAATGTAACATAGTATACATACTATACATATGGATTTACATCCTTTTGTAGGACAGACAGAAACTCAGATATTACTATATAATACGTACACTTATTTTAAGTATTGTCATAAGGGTTGTTATGACACATTGTAAAGTACATTTGTGAATTATTATAGACACTTTTTATCAAAGATTCTATTGAAACCTAGTCTCATAATTGTTACATAATGGCCGGCCCAACGACAGTCAGATAGACGCCATATTGAAAAAGAGTGTCGTTAGAAGTACCTATAACCGCCGAGTGTGTACGAGATGAGTGAGCGTCAATAAAGCAAAAGTGATTCGGGACAAATGGAGATCCGTGATCTCTGCCTACCCCTCTACAGAGAATCAGGCGTGATGTGAATGCATGTATGCACTTTCACTATATTAACGGTGAGGGAAAACATCGTGAGGAAACCTGCCTATCCCTCAGGATACGTAATAGACAGTGCCTATATACGGCGACACGGTTCACTACCTATCACGTTGGGTGCTGTCTATCTAGTGATACGCGGGCTTTGAATGACTCATACCTAACATGCCTTCGAAATTTCGGAGATGGGCATTTGAACCTCTGACTACTCCGCCATAATAAACAAGGGAGTGTGTAGACACAAGTCGTGAAGCGTATGTTTATGTATGTATGTTTTTACATTGACATCCATACACATTAACATACAACATACAGTACAATATTAATTCTATACGTCGTAAATCTCAACTTGGCTCCGCTTGACACTTAAGCACATAATGAATGCATTAAGTAAACATTCAGTTCCGGATGTAAGTTTTCCAAGTGCAACTTAAGTTAACATAGGGGAAACTTGGTCTCTTAAGCTAAAGACTGACAATTAACGACCTAACTCTGAACTCCGAACGAGTAAATATGACTTACTCCTTTTGAGATAGATACTGGGTTAAATTGAGCTAATTATTGATTTTAATTAGGCTAGGTATGATATTAATTAAGTTTGGGGCTTGACTCTGTATCAGTGGGTACAGGGTTCAAATCCGGCTTAAACATGTACCTATGGAAATGAAGTTTAATGAATTTCTATGTACATATTCGTGATAAAAATACGTATGCGAAATGCATCGAATTATACAGTGAAGGAAAACCTTGTGAGGAAACCTACCTGTTCCCCGAACAGGTAATAAATAGTCAGTGCTTGCGTTTATGACTTTTTTGTTATATTCGTGTAAAATTATTATAAACTGTTTTTTAGTTTAATATTACGCAAATGACTTCCCAAAGATTAAATAAATTAATAAACACACGTTTTCATTCACACCCTATCGTTTTTAATACTTGTAATTACACCGTTTTTTATAATAATATAATATTAATCATAATTTAAGAACTATCAGGTTATATGTCGCTTATATGATTGTCATCATAAGTAATAATACCGGCCCCTACATAACCACCCAAATTACCAAAATCAGTGTCATAATACTTATAAATGCATTTTTCACAACAAACATTAGTTTTGCAGTTCTATTAGAATAAATATTGTGGCTCCAAATACGTAGAATAAATAACAATTTGAAGAGAAAACCATTCTAAATACGTCTGAATCCTCTTTGCTGCCAAATTCTCTAAAACTTGTCCACAGTTGTGACAACCATATGCAAACATAGGCTTTTTTATATCACGACTACAAAAGGTTGATTTATATTCTTATCACGCCCGATTCCATGTAGACGGGTATACAGAGATCAAGGATCTCCGTCTGTCCCGATACTTGCAACCACTTTTGCTTCATTAACACTTATTCACCTTGGGTACTTCTAACGTCACCTGCCTTTCCACTTCACTCATATATATATTCCTTTTGTCAATCTACTATCATTCATCCGCATAACATGTCCAAACCATCGAAGCATGCCCTTTTCAATCTTAGTCACTAAATCTTCTTTGAAACCGCTTAATTAAGCTATCAAATTAAAGGTTTAATGACATAACTTCCAGGTAATTATACTACTAGGAAAGGGAAACATATACTACAAATGTTGATTTAATAATACATGAGTCCCAAGAGGTTTGTTTATCGAATACAGTTGCTTCTTCAACCCAGTATACGTTGTAAGAAACGAGAAAAGGATTTGAAAAAGATTTTTAAGCTATGTTCAGAAAACTTTTTTATAAATTTTTATGTCTATCAATAGACTATAAAACGAATACTTTTTGCTGGCCTGTCATTACAGCTGAGTAGAACATACATACGTTATAATTATACATACTCAACATACCGGTTGCCCTGCAAAGGAATAGGCAGAGATCACGGATTCCCATTTTCCTCAATCCTAACATACTACTTACGCTTCATTAACATCCTAACAGCTCACTATCAGCGGTTATAAGTACTTCTAAAATCACCCTCTTTCTTTGTCGTCTATATGACCGCATTTAACTAAGTAGTATACAATAGTATAATGTATGTATGTATATATGTATAAAATAATGTAGTATTCATTAATATCCGATCCGATTCAGATGGACCGATGACCTGAAAAAGGTCGCTGGTAGTGGTTGGCTGAGAGCCACGAGTGATCGTGTTTTGTGGCGTTACCTTGGGGAGGCTTACGTCCAGCAGTGGACTGTCATAGGCTGATTTATTGATTCATTTATATACATCAACTCGCCAGTATCTTATGTTAGCCTGGAAGAGCCTTATGCAATAGTTTGAAGCATGGCAGAGGCTTTGCCAAACCCCTGATGTGCGGCGCATTTCTTATCATGCACCCAATGTGGCATAACACAAGGACGTGAAAGTTAGGAATATAATGTACATACATACACATCACGTCTGATTCCCTGTAGAATAATAAGCAGAGATCATAAACATACATATGTAGATGCAGTTTATCTATTATGGGTTAAATATTTGGAGAGAAGGAAGTTTGGTTGCGGTGTCATTTGTATTATAATGATAATCATGAATAATTTATAAATGCACTGATTATTTCATACGAAAACAGATGTAAAGTACTGTAAACTGGAAAAAACTAAGTCCTTAATTACCATAAAAGTACTTTTTATATAACTTGTGGAGCATAACATTATATAATCGTATTCTTAAATCCCAAATCAGAAAGCAATATTAATTTCATTTTCACGATAAATTTAAGGATCATTTTATTTTAATATCAAAAATTGTTTACCCGAGGGGCTTCGATATATTTCCTTTCAGCCCGGCAGCAAACTGTCATTCAAGAGACAGATTATCTCATTTACATCTCGAAAGATTCTGGATCTTTCCACAGAGCACAAATAAACATAAAATGCGAAATTGTGGCCTTAATTTGAAATGAGAGATTCGGTTTAACGATTCGCTTCATCGTAAAATATTTCAATTAGTTAAATTGTGGAGATGTCGAATATTTTTTCCTAAATATTTAATGCAGAGGTATTTGATTTGGACACAGCCGGCAGCTTGTATCTAAGATGACATTTTATTTCTTTAAGACGATTTCATACAAACATTGTGTTATCACTTATGATTAATATACATAATATATACATACAACTTTCTATCTCTTTCTAGTTTGTATATCGTCTCTCCTAGGTCACATTATTACTATTAAAAATAATTGAGAGAAGGCATTAATAATGTTCAAAGGATTCATAAGCTATTGTCCCAAAAAATATATTTAACTCTAGGACCTTAGATTACCTTTAAACGATATAAGTGGATATGTCTAGCTAGTATTGCATTTGTATATCATGTATATGTTTCTTGTACGTCATATACGAATAATTAAAAGTTCACTAGCATTATCACAAGTGGAGCAAGCTAACCAAATGGTTCAGTCGTCTATGGTTCGTCAACAAAGTCAGCAGCTCAGTGAAAGTTGAAAATACAAATAATAATTTTCAGCTGAATATTTAATCAATTGTGGTGCCAAACTGGCTAAATATGTTTGCTTTGGGATTTTATTTGGATCCTCAACTGGAACGAACCAAAGAACAAGGAAGAGCAGAACTGGAGCTTCGATTTCTTTTTTTTCGGTTGTTGCGGCTGGTAACGTTGGTGTAACCATGGCGACGGAATAACAAGAAGTGCAAACACCGTGGCATCAGTGTTTGCACTTGAGCCGACTTAACCTTAGTGGTGAATGGCTTATTAAAAAATTAAAAAACCAAACGGTTGCGAGGTTTTATATAAGATTTTCAAAAAATATTTACTATTCATTGTATAAAAACTATTACAGAAAATCTTAAGCTCTAATAAGTATAGTTATCTAATCTAATCTATATATCTACGGCGTGGAAAAACACCTCGATATGATGTGGGAAAAAGTCATGAGAAAACCTACCTGTTCCCTTATCAGGTAATAGTTAGTACTTGTAAATGGCGACATGGCTTACCACCTGTCACATTGAGTACTGACTATCTGGTTAACATTTGGGTTCGAGGTGGCCAATGAATTACTACCTCCATGATTGCGGAGATGAAAACGTGAACCTCTGCCTACCCCGCAAGGGTTAATAGTCGCGAACGTATTTTTAACCTACTGATTAGATTCTAATCTATCGTAAAAAAACTCAAACTTCAACCAGAAAAGCAGCCAGTTTCAATCTATTTAAATACCAAACCAGCCTTTCGCTTAATAATTTCCAGAAATATTCGTATAAAAATACAGGCTAACAGAAAGCAATATCCCGTTCATTTTCCCTGACTGTTTCATTGCCGACTAAATTGAAATCCCCTGTACTTATTGCCCCTAAATCATTGTGTTATTATCAAATTGGCCCTTTTCATTCCAGACGACTACGGGTCTTGCTACGAATTTCTTTCAATTCTGATCTTTGGTACTACGAATTTCTCTTTTGTACTTTCAATAGGATGTGACCAGATGCCTTCTTTCCAATAGGCTTAGGGGCGTATTCATTACGGTATTTTATTTATAAATACATACATATACATCCACGTCACATCCCTTTCAGGGTAGACAGAACTTCGGTGATATAATATGTCCTAGGTCACTTTTTAGCATTAATATTGGGGTTGTGATATCACATGGAGTTTAACCCAAGTCTCTTGGTTGCTTCCTAAGACACGTCGGAAAGAACGGCAGCTAGTTAATTCTTTTCACGGTACATCTAGCACGGGAATTATTTATCTATAAATATAATGAGTTATATGTAACCAATAAAACTAGGTGGACCGATGACCTGAAAGTCGCTGGTAGTGGTTGGCTGAGGGCCACGAGTGATCGTGTTTTGTAGCGTATTCTTGGGGAGACCTACGTCCAGCAGTGGACTGACATAGACTGATTGATTAATTGATATGTAACCAAAGGCCCCTGCATGAGCGTTCAGTGATTGCTTACAGTTTTGAGGCGGTCAAAGACTTAAAAACTACTGTCTTTGAAACAAAACTTACCTGCGTTACAATAATAACTAGTACTTAACGCAAAAGGTGCAAAGTTCATACCCTCCACACCTTTAGTATTTCACTTGTATGTAGTTCAAACAAATTATCAGAGAATCAGTGACCCTTGTTAGTATGGGACGCCAAAGAATGCAAACTAGCTGCCTTTCTTCCTGATGACATGACTAGGGATCAATGGATTATTTCAGCTTGCAACTTGCCATTTATGTTCCATATAACATCACAAATCCAATTCATTCTAAAAGGAGATATTATCGTCTCCAAGATTCTGTTCACCCCGAAAAGGAAGTAACTATATAAGTATGTAGGTATAATGCTAAAAAGTGACTATGGAGATATTATCGTCTCTAATTATCTGCCCACCTCGAGGGATAAAAGGACGTGAATGTATATGTATGTATGTATTAACGCCTTATGAACTACAATAACATAAAAGCTTACAACCCAATAAACCACGAACCAACTCAGTTTAATCACAGTTCAATCCCACCACATTCATACAACAAAAGCAAATAGGTACAGTTAAAAAGAGGTAAAAGTTCTTTCCGTATTGTTACAGTACTCCGTATTCTCCTAACGAAGCCTACAAAGAGTTGAATCATGCATGGTCGGATTATAAATCAAAGGCGAGTTATTTCCTTTCCAAGCTCAACTTTGATCTTTTACAATTCCGATTTTCCTTACTTATTCGTATGTGGAAGAAGTATTGTTCTGTGTGATTTTGCTTACTTACAATAGTATTGTTTTGTAAACGTATGTTAGTAATTGGTTACTGTTTTGGGTTATCTCGTTAAAGGTTAAAAATAGAGTAGGTGTATTTATAGTTATTTTTTACGTATTAATGTGTGTTAGACTTAACTTTTAAAAGGATGGAACTTCGTGTTTTTTGTGATATATGGTTAATGGACTATTAAAGAGACGTCATTCTGGTTTCTCGACTAGGAACCGCTTTATTCCAGTTATACATACATACATATATACTCTACGTCCTCAAAGGGATGGAGAGAGACTGTCTATCACCACCTGGAACGATCGTGTCAAATCTTCCTTCCTTCACTCACACCCATTAACCTTCTCACAGATGCTCTTCTATTCTTCACACTGCATACTAACGCCTTGAAAATAATGTCTCCAATTTCATCTGTATAAGTTCTACGTGGCCTACCTCGTCCAATGTATATTCCACTTTGCCTTTATAGATTCTTTTTGTAACCTTCCTTTCATCATTATATTCCATGTCCCCAAACTATCTCTATTTTCGTCACTACATCTTTTTTCAAACCACAACGTTCACGGATCACACTATTCCGTACCCTGTCACACAATCTTACTTTACACAATTTCCTGAGGGACCTCATCTCTACCGCATTAATTCCGCTTTCATGATTCTTCTGGCTAACCCAGCACTCACTACCATACATAAGCATAAATGTACATCATTGACATGATAAGTTTATGTACGTACATATACGTAACTTAATTAAAAGCACAAATGTACATACAAACCTGCCATCACTAATCCCGTAGCATTAATTGAACAACTGACAAATCCCTTCAAAATACTGTTGCAAACATTTCAATCTGCGTAACTAATACTAATAGATAGCAACCCATTTACATACTTATTAACTTGGTATCTCTTGAAACAGCTGTTTGCTCAAGTGACTTAGGAGTTACGCTTTCAATGAAGCTATATATAATGTAAGATTAAAGGATTAAAATAGTGTGATAAGAAAGAAGATGTAGTGACTAAGATTGAAAAGAGCATGCATTGTTGGTTTGGACATGTTATGCGGATAAATGATTGTAGATTAACAGAAGGATAATATGTGAGTGAAGTGGAAGGGCGGTTACGTAGGGGACCACCCTTATAAGACATACGACAGATAGACGCTATAATGAAAAAAGTGACGTTAGAAGTACGTATAACCGCCGAGTATGTATAAGGAGATGCATGAGTGTTAATGAATAGAAAGTGATCTGTCAGGATCGGGATAAATAAGGATCCGTGAAATCTGCCTACCGCTTGATAGGGAATCTGGTATGTATGTATGATTAAAGAATTATTCACGTGATATATATCATTAATTTTATGTTATGGTACGGTATTATTAATAGATTACATACTCATACTGACATTCTTTCATACTCGTAACAGTAGTGTAATATTGTTGAAAATCCTGGTTCTTCCAATATATTTTATGTACTGTAGTAAAACAATAAGAAAAAAAATTAGTTTTTAAGTTCATTCTAGATGAAAACAAAACATTTTCGATAAGGTTATCAATTGGATAGTCTATTTATCAAACTCATATCAATAAAATATACTAACATAGTATTAGTTAATGACCTATCATATAGTCCCATAGTCAACCTGTTATTTTTTGAAACAACACACGTAGAATGAACGAGTCAACCTCTTAATACGATTTCTTAGTAAAACGTTAAACATACAAAATACACTTCTCGAGGAGAATTTCACAAAGCACTTTGCTTGTCGCTACTGAAATCATTTTTATTTAAATGATGTTGAAATTCATCTCGGGATGCGCAAGCTACGGGACTGGCTTAGAGAAATGTTGCTTTAAAAACACTGGAATATAATGCGGGGTTCCGTTGAATACTAAGTTTTTACTTATATGGGATTTAAAGCTAAATACATCTATTTATTTTTGTTCTGTGGTTCGAGACAACAGAAAGACTATAATAAGTAAACAGAATTAGGTAAGGGTGGTTAAAAAATGAAAGTCAAATATTGCCATACATGATTATAATGTTTTTTAGACTGAGAAGTTACATATCTGAATTCTGCTTAAACGGGATTCGAAGATAAAAATTATATATGCATTACTTATCCAGAATTATTAAAAAAATGAGCTAGCAAACTGTTACATAAATAATCTTAATGTTCAATGGTTACGGATAGCCACTATATATACTATACCATGTGCATAGATGATAGCAAATTTACAAAATTATCTATATACGTATTATAGTGAAGCATATATTTATGTTATTGTTTTAAGTATCTATAACGGCCAAATATGTTTAAAAATATAATGCGGATAAATCGTAGGATATTAAAAAAGCTCAACGAATACGTACTATAAATATGCAATACAGACGCGGATTTATTGAAGCACTTTACTTTACCTTCGTTTTTAAAACTTCCTTGTATGACGAAATTTACGAACACCAATGAATCAACCCCTACATATATTTTCATCTACACCGTTATTAAATAACAATACAAATTAAATATGCAAATAACCCCTCTACACCACAAATTCGCCCACGCACCCCTAATCCAGCAAAGCGTGTACCAAACTTAAATCGTCAAGTCTCCGGGTGAGGATATTTCAGTGTGTCAACTGCACTGCTCTGCTCTTGCTCATTCAATATGCATGCGAACGTTGCCAAAGATGGACGGCGGAAGGACTCAAATGCCAAACCTTCCTGTAATTTATTTGTAAAAATAAAGATGTATAGTACATTCGCATTAAGAAAATAGTGATGTCATCATGTCCCGACGATTTGACCAATGAGACGTGACAACTGTCGTCTGCAATTGGTCGATGTGAATTGTTTTCTCATTAACTAACGTCTCATTGGTCAGTTTAACGTCTATATATCATGACGTCACTATTTACTTAACGCGAATAGACTATAGTGACTAAGATTGAAAAGGGCATGCTTAGATGGCCACACCGATATAACCCACGTGTTGACCACTAACCTAACTGTAGTCAATACCATTGACTGTAGTCAATGTGATAGGTGGTAAGCCATTTACAAGTACTGACTATTACCTGTTCGGGAAACAGGTAGATTTCTCATATAGTATTCGACATATATATATATACATATATATATATACGACCTGTCAATAGGTATAGATTTATCAGGTAAAACGTGGATTTCAAGTGACAAAAGAGTATCACAGAAAATTCGTTTATGGGGGACCTTTGACCTCTGATTAATTATCCCAAAAGTGAGAAGAATTTAAGAGATAGTATGAGAAGGTTAATGCGTGTGAGTGAAGCAGAGAGATTTGTCAGTATCGTTTCAGGTGTCGCTCGGTAGACTATGCCTTTCCCTTTAGGGACTTAGAGGCGTGAATATATGATATATATGATGTAATTTTTTTTATAACGTTACGTTTATTCATTGTGACAGGTATAAGTATTGTGTACAACAATGTATCTAAAAACCTTATTATTTAACATGAAAATTTATAAAGCATAATTCTTCGTATAGTTGTTTAAAACGTAATAAAATCTACCCTAATCAAGTAACTGTTACGTAGAAAGAAAATTCCAGAAAACAGTGCTTACAGAAAAGAAAATACTGAGAAACACTGCAGTCTACTATTTCAATAAAATTGCATAAACGTAGAGTAATATGCGTAAATTACAATTCCCTTTTAAGTCAGCGAGACATTAGATAGCTGCTATTCTTTCCGGTATGTCGTAGGAGGTGACTAAGGGACTAGGGGTAATAGGAATCCATTTGACTATGGGCTGGCAACCTGTCACCAATGTTCCGTAATATGACAACACAACCCCAATATTCATGCTAATAAGTTACCAAGGAGATGTTTTTTGGTCTTTAAGGTTCTGTCCACCCCAAAAAGCATGTGAATGTATACGTATGTATAACTAATCTATCTAACTTACAGAAGCTTTATTCCCTTAGTCGCCTTTTACTAAGAAAAATATTACTGGTTACACAAAATCTGAAAACTTTAAAAACAAACATTGGAATACCATCTCATTTTACGCAGCAAACCCAAAGTCAACTTAGAAGTCGAACTTAGAAACTTAGTTTTTCCAAGTTGGAGTCTTTTACAGTTTTGGTTAGCAAAGGAACCGCAATCTGTGCATTGCAAAGTTTCGAAGCGGTGGCATGACAACCGTTGTGAATGCGTGGAACTGCCAAAACACGTAGTTTAATTTAAACTACGTGTTTTGTTTGGTACAAATATTCAATACAATACAAATATTCATGCTAAAAAGTGGGGAGATATTGTCGTCTCTAAGATACTGTCAACCCATAAGATATAAAAAAGAACGTTAATGTATATTTTTGTGTGTGTTTGAGATGTTATGAAGAAAGGTAGCTATTTTTTTATTATGTATGTAATATAGTAAAGCGCTGGAGTAAAGCGGTTCTTGAGTGGAGGCCACGTCTCGGCAAACGTAGTGTAGGACGCCCCCCTGCCAGGTGGACCGATGACCTCAAGAAGGTTGCTGGTAGTGGCTGGATGAGGGCCACGAAAGATCGTCTTTTGTGGCGTACTCTTGGGGAGGCCTACGTGCAGCAGTGGACTAATACAGGCTGATTGATTGATGTAATATAGTAGTATGTAAGTTTTCTTTTTTAGCGTTCAGGCGTATAACCGATCGCGCCACGGAGGTCGTAATGTTAAACACTATACTCTAAGCCTAGCAGAATAAAAATTCTAGCAATTAAAATTCTACGAAATCCGAGTTTAACACAGTAACAAAATGTTAATCGGGGATTCGTTGGAGATTAGTTAATCCATCACAATTAATGGTCGGACGCCCTTTGGGTTATAAATCTTTCTCCATCGTGATACTGTGACAGATGGTATTATAACTGATAAATAGGTATATTTTTACGACTACGGTTCTTTAAAGGGTGGATTGGAATTCAAAAATATAATACATCTCGCCTGATTCTGTTCATGTTCTAGGAGGAGGCTAAGAGACTAAGAGTATATAGAATATATTGAGCAATAGGCTAACAACCTGTCACTAATATTCCATATGCCATCAAAACCTAATTCGACGTAGCGCAGTTGTTTGGGGCTAGACTCTGTATCAGTGGGCACAGGGTTCAAATCCCACTTGGGCATGTACCAGGAAATGAAGTTTAATGAATTTCTATGTACATTTTCGTAATTAAAATACATTTACGAAATGCGTCGAACACTATTGTGCGGGAAAACATCGTTAGGAAACCTACTTGTTCCCCGAACATCCGGAGATAGACACCAGAACCGCTGACTACCTCGCAAGGGTTAATGGTCGTGAACGCGTTTGTCTTTTGTTTTTGCCATCAAAACCCCTATATACGTTAATAACTGACTAAGAAAATGTTTTCATGTCTCCAAGGTTCTGTCCACCCCGAAAGGGATTAAAGGACGTGGTGTATATGTATATATATATATGTATATTGTCTTTATGATACGAAAGAGTGGCAGAACCTAATAGTGGTTCCATTACACGGATCCTTTCAACATTAACCACATTCCATTAGAGGGAATAAGGAAGGAGGTCGCGACAGGACTGCAACCTCTTTGGTTCTAAGAATATAATTGTTTTTAAGGTTACTTTAGTTAGTAAAAATGTATTATATTATTTATGATATATGTTAACATAAATTAAATAATAAATTAAAATTGTTGGTACATCTATATGTATCATATATTTATTTATTAATAAGTATTTTACTTATAAATATCATATACTTATAAATAGATACATGTCCTCATAAGTTTAATTTAATTTATTAAACTTTAACTCTAGTAATACATATTCTTTGTCTTGCCAGCTACTATATACCGAGAAGAATTGTAGCTTGTTATGTTAGTGAGTAGTTGTAATGTTAGTGTTCTTAATAATATTATAACGCTATTACATTACGCAAGGCGGCTGTAGCCCAGTGGGTAAGACCTCGAACTTCGTATGAGAAAGTTCCTAGGTTCGAATCCCGACTCTGACATGTACCAATGAAAGAAATTTAAATATGTGTTTTTCATTTACGTATACAATTTACAGTCGCTAACGGTGAGGGAAAACATCGTGAGGAAACCTGCCTATCCCTCAGGATAGGTAATAGTCAGTGCCTATATACAGCGATACGGTTCACTACCTATCACGTTGGGTGCTGTCTAGTGATACGCGGGCTTCGAATGACCTATACCTAGCATGCCTTCGAAATTTCGGAGATGGGCACTCAAGCCTCTGACTACCCCGCCATAATAAAAAAGGGAGTGTGTATACACAAGTCGTGAAGCGTATGTATGTATGTACATTACACCTTAGTGTTTATGTTTGGAGGGAGAAATACCTCGATTGCATTGCCTTATCAAACGGCGAACATAATTCACGTCCAATGTAGTGTGAATCACACTTGACCGACCCTCGGACCTAAGTTCGATTGTGTGGACTATTGTGCTAGATTGGGACTGAAGAAGTGTAAGCTAGCTGCCAAACTGCTCGGCTTGAAAGCTAGTTATGTCAAGGGTCTTATGAAATGAATTCCCGATGTAAATGTACCAAACTTTTGATCACCTTAGAAGAAAATGGAGTTGTAATCTATTAGTATGCATCAGAACCAACTTTTTTTTTTTTAATTCTTTATTAAGCCATTCACCACTTAGGTTATGTCGGCTGAAGTACAAACACTGATGCCACGGCGTTTGAACTTCTTGTTATTTCATCGCCATGGTTACATCAACGCCGCCAGCCGCTACAACCGAAGAAAAACGAAATAGAACCAACTTTAAATATTCGAAAGTATATTGCTTATAATTTAAGCTTATGTAAGTTAAGAAACCTTTATTTGTATTAAGAAAAATTATAATTTACTATCTGAAATAACTTATTAAAACCTCACAAAGTTAAATCAGCGTGAAGTATAGATGAGCATGAATGAGAAGGTTGGATGTGAGTGAAGTAAGAGAGATTTGTCAGGATCGTTCCAAGTGACGATCGATAGTCTCTGTATATCCCGTTAGGTACGTACAGGCGTGAATATATATTCGTTCTGTTCAAGCCTCAAATCAACATACTATTCCAAATCCTGGAACTAATCACACTATTTCTTGTTGAAGCATGACTAATGTTAATAAAAGAAAGGTCCTGATGTTAAAGAAACGTACATACTATGGCTATCCGGCTTTGCTGGTTCCAACATTGACTTATGGTAGTGAAATTTGGGTATGGTAAAAGAAGCATGAAAGTAGAATCAATGTCGTCGAAATGCGGTCACTGAGAAGCATGTTAGGAGTGACATTGAATGATAGAATTAAAAATAGTGTGATAAGGGAAGGTTGCGGTTTGAAAGAAGATGTAGTTAGTGACTAAGATTGAAAAGAGCATGCTTCGATGGTTGTTATGCGACATGTTATGCGGATGAATGACAGCAGATTGACAAAAGGAATATTTATGAGTGAAGTGGAAGGACGGTTACGTAGGGGCCGGCCTAATAAGACTATATTGAAAAAGTGTGATGTTAGGAGTACCTATAACCGCCGAGTATGTATGAGAAGATGTATGAGTGTCAATGAATAAAGTCAGTCAGGATCGGACAGATGGGGATCCGTGATCTCTGCCTACCCCTCTAAAGGGAATCAGGCGTGATGTGTATGTATATATGTATGTATGTCTCACGAAAGACCTAAGAACATATTTTTAAGTTTGACTAGTGACCATCTATTCACCAAATCCATATATTTTCCTTTCCTCAACCATACTATGTACAGTCTTATAGGTTATAAAGCAGCTACTCACGTCTTTTTTAGTCCCAGATTACCATACGCTTTCAATACGTCTTCTTTAATCAAACTCGCAGCGAGTTAGAGAGATGTTTCCGCAAAGCAATTGAAAATTCTTTCATGTATCCGTTTCTGCTAACCCGTTCGCGATCAAAGCATGGAGTGCATACTCGGGGAATGTTATAGTCAGATATGTTAGTAATATATCTGTCGAGTGTGTATGTTGTGGTGTATATCACTACATAGTATAAAACAAAGTCGCTTTCTCTGTCCCTATGTCCCTTTGTATGCTTAAATCTTTGAAACTACGCAACGGATTTTGATGAGGTTTTTTTAATAGATAGAGTGATTCAAGAGGAAGGTTTATATGTATAATAACATCCATTAAATATTGGAGTAGGTTATATATTTTATACCCGTGCGAAGCCGGAGGGGGTCGCTAGTATGATATAGATCAAAGCTTTATTTCATGATCACTGGTGTATAGATGTTATAGAAATTAATGTGTCATTTTGAATAAAAAGGTGAGTAGTTTAACAAGTTCAGAAAAATATTGAAGCTACAAATAAATGTTCCCTTTGCATATTCTAATGATATTGTAGTATTACTACTTAACTATTACACCAATTGAATTAGTTCCTTGCTAAGTTCATTTAAGACTTTAGTTAAGAGTACTACTCAACTTATATAAAAAAATATGTATATTCCTATTATTGACAGGTAAATACATATAATTATATGAAAAGAAAATATGTTAATACTTTTTATAGATACATAAATACATATAATTATATGAAAAGAAAAGCGTAGTCCTTACTCAATTCATCTCCAAGACACTGTATACCATTGTTAACCCATAGAAGGATATTTGTATGTAAATAGCCCCCTAGTCCAACTAGTTTTGCTGTTGACAAGGCTGCGTGGTGTTGACTCAAAATATGACGTCATGCATGCATGGCAGGCCGGAAGGTTGCACTGCGAATATATTGTTTAACTGCATAATATGGTCGTCTTGTGCGGCTAGGAAAAGGCCTTACTCATACATAAGGCTTAAAATGGCAGAAACTTACATAAATACGTACATAGATTCACAGTTTTAAAAAAAATGATAATATTATCTTCTAGGTTAGTTTTTAGCATGACACATAACTGTAACGTGCTTTGGTTCTATTCGGAAATAAGAAATCCGTGTTCTAGAATCTTCTTAATTTGTTCACAGTACAGATGCTCGTAACACTACTTTTCTCTATTTTTGTCATAACATCTTCTTTCATACCATAATGTTCATGAATTACACTATTCCTTACCCTATCACATAATTTTCCAACATACATTTTACTGAGGGACCACATCTCTACCGCATTAATTATACTTTCATGATTCTTCTGCCAAACCCAGCACTCGCTACCATACATAATCGTGGGGACCTGAAAAGCGTTATGAATAGCCAGTCGTGCCCTTTCTGACACCAACTGACTAAACATCAAACCACTCACAGCCCCATTCACTGTATATCCTATCTTCACTCTCTTTTCAATATCTCCATCACATTCTAGGAACCATCTTTTGGAATGATTAATAAGTGTGAGTGAAGCAAAATAGATTTGTCAGGATCGTTCCAGGTGACGACTGTTAGTCTCTATCTATCCTCGACATGACGCAAGAATATATACATATATAGCAAATATATTATGTACCCAATACTATCCTATATACACATAATAGGAGCACGGCTGTAGCCCAGTAGGTAAGACCTCGGACTTCTTATGAGAAACGTCCTAGGTTTGAATCCCGAGTCTGGGATGTAACAATGAATGGAATTTAAATATGTATTTTTCATTTACAATTTTGGAGATGGGCATTCAAGGCCTCTGACTACCCCGCCATAATAAAAAGGAAGTGTGTATACACAAGTCGTGACGCGTATGTATGTATATCCTTTCCAATAGATATTTATAGAGGATCTAAACCTTCTTCAAATCTTAACCCCGCCGTTTTCGTAGCCCCGTCCGAAAACTGATAACCCAACTTGAACATAATTATGGCTCGCCACTTGGTCAAGTTTAAATGGAGCCTCCGCACGGCCACTCCACAGAGCCTTGCATTTAGATGTCACACACACATACACTGACGAACACGTTCACGAAATTTAAGACATGTGGGGTAGTCAGAGGTAAGGTATCCATCTCCGCAATTTTCGAGGTAGTAATTCTATAACCACCTAGAATCCACGTGTTGACCAGATAGTCAGTACTCTACGTGACAGGTGGTAAACCGTGTTACCATTGGCAAGCACTGATTATTACTAGTTCAGGGGAAAAAGGTAGATTTACTCACGATGTTTTCCCTCTACGGATTCGGAGCATTTATTAAATGTATTAATATTGCAAAAATATACATAAAACAGACCATGAATAGAAAAAAAGCCTTATAAAGCTTTTACTGTTCTGAGATCCTAACCAGCGCGTTCTTCGCGGCGTGTCGTAGGAGGCAACTAAGGCATTTGGGACAATGATATCTATTGAGCGATGGGCTAGCAACCTGCTACGAATGTTCCATGTTACATCATAACCTCAATATTATTGTATTTCCGTGTTGTGTTCACCCGTAAAGGGATTAAAGGACGTGGATATATATGTATGTATGTAAACCCTTAAGGAGTTACAAAGAAATGTTTAGATGCCGCAAAATGATAAGGGATATTGATATATTGCACCCCAAAATACATTATTCACCCTTTTGTATTTGCTGACTATAGGATTATCTGGGCCTATTGCAATATTTCTTACATGTTCTTTTTTATCTCGACTCAGGAAGGTAGGTATTTTGGGTCTTAAACTGATTTGGGATTTTAATAAAATGTATGAATGATAAAGTTTTGTACAAACTGTTTATTTACCCCTCTGTAAGAAAACGGGTGTGATGTAAATGTACGAATATGTATGTAAAAACTAGTTTCTCTACTTATCCCTCTGTAAGAAAACTGTGGTCTGTATATAATATGTTAAATGTAACTAGCTACTGTTTTTTTACATATATACATCATGAACGACACTAATAGATAGTTTCTGCCTATCCCCTTAGGGATATAGATACATGCATATATGTATGTATGATAAACATTGATCATAAAACCTTTTGGGGTAGTCTGTCCGTACTTTTAAAAATATCTGACTATTTAAAGCCGTTTTTGTATGTGTGTGTGTTGTGTCCATATCTTTAAACATCCGTGACTATTAAAAGCCCTTGTACGCAATTGTCTTCTAAGGGTACTCTGACTATTCAAAGCCAATTCCAAAAAATAGGTACGAACTTCTTTAGTATTTTCTATGCAATTTTATTTTGCTTTAAAATCCTTGCCTTACGTAAAAGGCAAGTGAGAGTAATAACTCTTTATCAGTGTCAGAAATTATCCACCTTAATTCGACTTCTTGCTAAAATTTACTGCTAGGCTTCCAGGTTCTTAAGTTGAACTTATAATTCATATCTTTCATTGTATTAAAGTATAAAATACTACATAAGAACTAACGAATCATATATACGCAATATTGAAAAAAGGTGACGTCAGGTGTACCTATAACCGCCGAGAGTGTATGAGAAGATGTATGAATGTCAATGAAGCGAAAGTGGTCTGTCAGGATCGGGACAAATGGGGATCCGTGATCTCTGCCTACCCCTCTACAGGGAATCAGGTGTGATGTGCATTTATGTATGTAATCATATATTCCTGTATTTATATATTTTGTCATTTCTCAGGTTGGGTATAATATTGGTCACTTATTATTAGTATCGATGTCGTGGTGATATTCCGAAAAAATACAAAAAATAATAACTCCCTAACACTATAGAAAGAAAGAAAAACATTTATTCACTGCCACAGATATACATTTTGACATAACACTATTTATACACACTTTGATAAAACAACAAAGCGTACAAGACTATCATTTTGTGCTATCCAGTCTGGGCGTTGATTATATATGCTATATAAGTATTTATCTATATTTAATAAATATATATTTCTTAAATATACGTTGACTAGTACCCTTAACACAAGTCTTAAATGAACTTACCAAGGGGCTAGTTCATTTGATGTAATACTCGTAATGTTCTACAATATTATTATTAATTAACAGGTCTAATCCTAATGTAAAGACAAATCTTGACTAAAATTTCATTTAAATTTTAGTTAAATTCAGACTATTACACTAAATAACTGCCACTCCTTTTCAACCGTACAAGCTTGATAGTATTAATTAATCCAGCCATGCAAAGTGCTAACCAACAATCAGAAAAGTTCCTGACCTGTCGTAAAATAGTTTCGTAGTAACTTCGTAGCATCGTGTTTAATCAAATTCAAAAGTTCAGTGTCGCTTCGTAGTATGAATATCAATCATGATAAGGGAAATTATGCACTTACCGGGAAAACCGTAGTTAGTTGTTTTAAGTGACATACGGACGTGTAATAGAGTAGATAGAGTTGTGAGATATGAAATTACCTCGTCATATATGACATTAGTAAGTTTGAGTGAATCTTTAAGGAATATACTGTGGAAATTAGTTGTACCTCATATGATGTGAGAAAGTTAAGACTGTCATATAAAATATCTAACTATTACTTGATGAAAAATATAATATTAAATAATTATTGATACATTTGAACCGTTTTACACCGCAATAGCACACAATTACTCTGCCTTTCTCTGCCTACCCCTCTACAGGGAATCAGGCGTATGTATGTATGTATGTAAAATACTAAACCATAATAGTACCTATATAACCTAGACGAACACACAACAAAACCATGCCTATCTGATCCCTAAGTACAGATCCGCAGTAGAATGAAATATTCAGTACAGTGCTAAACCAGATGGGGAGAGCTCTCTCCCTCGCTTTGACGCTGTCAGGAACATTCTGTCAAAGAAAATTAAAGTTAGCGTGTACGTGGGCTTTTAAGCTGTGCCTTTTAAGTGATAGCTTCGCGAGTTAGGGATTTAGATTGATTTGAACCAGCCTTACTAGAGTTGGGAATTGACTATTTGTGGAATTAGCAATAGTCAGTGCACATGTAACAAAATGTAACATGGTTTGACAGCTTTTACAGTATTGTTGATTTTAGGTCGTAAGGATTATTAGATGGAATAAGAATTATTAATTCGTACGGTTTTTGAAATGGACACTTGAGTGTATCATTTTTAGTATGCAGGGGTAATTCGTGATTTCTTTATATGTGTAGGGTTGAAATGTTTTGAAAAAGTGTTTCTAAAGAGGTGATGAAACGTGTTATTCTCATAGGTATTTTTTTGGCAAAAGGCTATCTGTCATCACCAATGTTAATAAATAATAAAAAATATAATTTGTTATTTTCTATTCTAGCTCCAAACCAACTCAGGTCACACCAACCTCTGACTCACCCATAAAAACCTTAACGTCTATTTGTAATCAAAATATCTATTAAGAAAAAAAGAAACAATATCTAAATATAAATAAAAAATACTACGAGTATGATAATAACTTGTTTCAATATACTAGCTACACAGTTGCCTATTATAATACCTGTTTTAAAACAAACAAATCCTTCAAATACTGTGTCTAATGACTTTCATACATGGGAGAATTTTCGGGAGGCTTCGCATTCTCGTAGCATTGTTTCGGGGATTATGTCAAAATACCACCTTTCGTTCAAAGCTGGAATTTCTCTCTCAATTCTGCACTAAATTTGATACCGTGCTAGACAAGGACGGGTTAAAATATAATTATCTGCCTGTCTTTTTTATGTAACAGGCAAATTTATGGCTACGTTAGTTCCTTCAGAACTAGTGTTGTAAAGAACTCGAGTCTTTTAGTCTTATTCGATAGACTCGACTCAATTTTCTAAGACTCAGTGAACTAACTGAACTCGGAGTCTTGAGTCGAGCCGAGTCTGAGTCCTATCATGAAGACTCGAGCGCCATTATTGAACTCGAAACCTTAAATAGAACTCGAGTGACTCGAGTCTTATAAAGAGCTTGAGTCTTAAAAGAGCTCGAGTCTTAAAAGAGCTCGAGTCTTCTTCAAACTGGTCTTCAAAATGCTGACAGTGATTTATTTAGAATAAATGTCTATACTTATATAATAAAGCTGAAGAGTTTATTTGTTTGGTAGAACGCGCTAATCTCAGGAATTACTGGTCCAATTTGGAAATTGTTTCAGTGTTAAATAGCCCTTTTATTGGGGAAGCCTATAGGGTATATAATATCACGCTATGACAAATAGTGTAATTTTCAACTTCTACTTTATTTATTTTATTGGCTGCTTTAAAAAGAATGACTCAAAGCGGAAAAGAACTCGAGCGCGACTCGGCGCGTAAAAAGGACTCGAGCGCTAAAGAAGACTCGAGTCTCGAGTCTCGCGTTCAAGAGCTCATATAGACTTGAGTTCTTTATTCTTAAGAGTCTTATTGTTATGAGTCGAGTCGTGTAATGCAGAGTCGAGCTCTAAATTTAGGACTCAAAGACTCGAGTTCTTTACAACACTATTCAGAACCCATGAGTCATGTTAGAAGTTATAATTATGAAATGTGTTTTGTTTATTTAGTTTATGTGGTTTATCAGGTTTTGTCAGGTCTCTGTCTATCCCTCTGTTTGTTTATAGAACCCCAAAAGTTATGTAAAAAGTGCCTAGGAGATTTAAGGTTTACATTCAGTCCATTCACGAAAGGATCTTTTTATATACTGTCAACTTTGAAAGTAGCCCTAATTTTAATAAAAATATGTAAATATGTGCATGATGTACCTTATATTCTAGTGTGCATCTAAATTGAGGGCCCATTTTGAAATATTGGACAATCGAAATGAAACTCATAGGGCATCTAGTAAAGAATTAAAAGTATTAATCTACATTGGTGAGAATTTACTGAGCAAAGTAAACATTGACTTTCTTTAATATTTGTCACATGAGACATTACGGCAAAACATGTTGCGTCTATAATTTATCTTGTTATCTTTAACAGTTTCTGTAACCACACATATTTTACCCAAAACAAACTATTATTTCTAAACAAGCACATATAAGTACACATTTGTACTTATTACATATGATACACCTTGAAAGGTACAAATACCGAATCCACGCATTCCCGCGAATCATTGATCGAATAATGACAGCAAGAAGGTCGTAAGCAAAAACGGAACCTCATTCCGAACTTCCTTATGCGTTAAGCGATTTATAATTGCTTCCCTGCCTCGAATACCTTTCAATGGCTTTTTTATCTTTTTATTTGAACATTTCTTCTGTGTTCTGCTCTGTGATTATCTGGGAATTGAATTGAATGTATCCAGGTGTCTCTATTGATAGAAAATGATTGAAAATTTTATTTTTATTTCGTTCTTTTTTATGTCGATTACGCTTTTTAGTTGGTTTTTATTTATACACGGTATCAGTGCTATTATTAACATGTTTGATAATTAGGATATATTTATTCATGATGTTTTATACTGTTATTATATACTATATCCCTATAAACGTTAGAGTGCAACATGAGAGATTTTCTTAAAAACTCATACACCTTAATCTTTTTGAAATGGACAGAATTTCCGATACACAATAGCACTTCAGTTATCTTTGGGCTTGCTATCGGGGTAAAGATGGTATTAATATGAAGACACATTCTTGTTTATTGCTAAGTAAACTAAGTTTCCAATTAATCCTTGTATCTCTCTCTTAGATTATATAAAAAAGAAAGCCAACTACATATTCTTTTTCACCCCAGTGGATCTGTAATATAATATTAGAAACCAACTTGGCAAGAATAAGGCCAACAGTTGAGTTTAATTTAGTAGTACAACTTTAGACATTATAACGGAAGTTTAATAAAACTTCGCGAACAAACTTAGGATCCATTTCATAGCTATTAAAGCAAATGAAAAAGTAGGTCTGCGGCTCTATAACACATGCATGAATTCCGTAATGCTATCAGGGGTAGATAGAAACATAAAACAAAATAAGTCTTAGTTAATTTAGTAAATTAATTGAGGTAACTAAACTTTAGTAGATTGGTAGAGTACTACTACGTTGAGGAAAAACATCGTGAGGAAACCTGCCAGTTCCCTGAACAGGTAATAGTTTGTTCTTGTCAATGGTGACATGGCTTACTACCTGTTACATTGAGTATTGACTATCTGGTTAGCACGTGGGTTTGAGGTGGCTATAGAATTACTACCTCTGCAACTGCGGACACGTGGAGACAATAATTGAAATTGAAAGCGTTTGTCTTAATTGAAGTTAGTTAGGAATAGGATATAGTAGGTTCTACGTTCCATGTCCTCTGAATCTGCAGTTTAACTACAAAAATATTTAAATAAGTATGTCTATGATCATGTAATCGTAAATTAATCAATCCGTAGCACATAAAAATATAATAAATCTGCCTTTTTTAAGAAATACTAATGTTTTATTTTGTAAATTGTGGTTATAAGTGGCTTAAGACAATCTTTACATTCAACTAACATGGTCACGAAGCCACTTACTACCCTGAATTTACTTTACATATGTATATAAGTTATCTAAGTGCATACTTTCCCTATAAATCTTGTACACTGTAAGCGTCTATTTACTTAAGTCCACATTTCACATTCAACACGATCCCCAAGGAGATGCAGCGATAAATAACAACAGAGTGCAACCACTTTGCAATAAAACAAATCAAAAATATTCTGGAAGCATGCCAGGTGCCTCGCGTTTATTGCGTCGAGACATTGGGGAAATCGCGATTGTAAACATAAAGTAAATTTACAAAAGAATCCGCGATCAAGTAGATTCAGCGGTTTATAGTTCAAATTATAGTGGGAATAAAATAGGGATAAGAATGCAAAGGAGTTGTTTATGATTAATAACAAACGGGACTTATCGCGTAAGTTTTTATATAATAAAGTTAAAGGTAATTTACCCCGACGTTTCGGCTATGCTGCAGTAGTCATGGTCACGGGCAGACTGACGATGCATATTTCTTCGTCTCCACCGCAGCGCCCTGTCAGATTCTTCTCTGACTACCCTCACCGCTACGTTTTTAATTAATAACGCGCGGCCTACTCTGTTTTACACGATCATGCTGAGCCGAATTTATTATATAAAAACTTACGCGATAAGTCCCGTTAGTTAATAATCATGATTATAAATCGCGAATCTCTTAAAACTATTTTGTTCTAATTGTTTGTTCTAATATGCAGACGCGGCCGGACTTGTTATTATTGCTTTGTTTATTAAGTTTGAATGGTATGGAGTGAAAGGGTTATAAAATCAAACGAATTTTGTGCCCAATTGTATGATACTTAAAATTGCAGATGCTTATTATTAGCTAGCTATTAAGAGGATCAAACTTATGTGAAGTAGTTGGGGTCTAAAAGACAAACGCGTTTACGACTATTAACCCTTGCGGGGTAGTCAGAGGTTCAGTTTAATTTTTAATTCTATGGCCGCTTCGAACCCACGTGTTGACCAGAGTCAGTACTCAATGTGACATTTAATTACCTGTATCTTTATGAGATACTCGTAATTTTCGTATGTTCGTGTTCGTTTCGTGTATTCGGCAGCTGTGTAATTGATAGATATGTTTTAAAGTAGTGAATCGCATTGGAATTGTGTTCAATTGCCCTTATAATTAGAATTAAAACCCAACAGGTACTACTGTACATTGCAGTGTAAAAGCGCTATTTATTTCAAAGAATAGGAATATTTCCTCTCGATGTTTTCCCTCCCCATAGAATTGATTTATTATTACGACGTATTATTCTGTCTCCATTGAGAGCATTTGAAGGATGTTTTCAATTCCCATTGATGAATTATTTCAAGCATTCAGAATAAACATTCTTTCGTGTAAATCAAATGGTGGTTATACTTCTCTATTTTTGTTTCGGTGCCGTTTGCCAGAGTGGTCTGCCTAAGTAAACTTTCGCGCACAAATCCGACAATTACATTAAGCATTTGGCTTAAGTCCAAGTATGTTTTGCCAAGATATCGCTTTTGTGGCGTCACCCCATCAGTCAGGGTGATGCTTGGAAAAATATACTTCGAGAGTAGAGGCTATTTAAGTATTTGTTTTCGTTGATTTATTGTGACCTTGCTAACTGGTTGTTCTTGGTGGTTTGGTTCTTACATAATATCAGCGTTGCATGAGCTATCAAACGCAACATATCCAGCTGAGCGAACTTTTCGCTGTGACAATAACATGCACAAGCTATACCCTCTACTTTGTAAGTTTGATTTGTAAACCTTTTGTATTGTTTATGTTTTTGTGGCTGTAAACGCTTTTAACATACATACATTTCACGCCTGATTCCCTTTAGAGGAGTAGACAGAGATCACGCATCCCCATTTGTTCCGATCCTGACAGAGCACTTTCGCTTCATAGGCACTCATACATTTTTTCATACACACTCGGCGGTTATAAGAAGGTACTCCTAAACGTCACCCTTTTTCAATATAGCGTCGTAACATTCTTCTTTTTCTTTATTATTAATTTCTTGCAAAATGAGGAAAGTCAAAATTTCTGTACATGTACTTACCTATGGTCAATCATAGTTCATATTTTGATCATGTATCAAGTTGCTTCACTCCTCACCCCAAGATCTGCTTATAATTTAATCACATGTAACCTTCAGTCCCACTTCATCTCTTTTTCTCTTGACGACCTCCGTGACGCGATTGGTTAACCACCTGAACGCTAATCGTGAGACCCCGGTTCGATTGCCAGTGAAGACAGAGTTAAGAAGTACGCTTTTCTTCTGCTTTTCAGTCTGCTCGTTGATTATATGTGCTATATACATATGTGTATTTATCCATGTATAATAAGTATATATTTCTTAATAAATGTTTTTCTTTCTTTCTTTCTAAATATATGTTGACTAATACTCTGAATACAAGTCTTAAATTTACTTGTCAAGGGACTAGTTCAACTAGTGGAATAGTGTCCTACAATATATAATATATATAATATCCTATAATGATGACTTTCCCCTAATCCGAAGTATATTTAGTACACATCATAATAATAAATATCTAATCCGTCTTACGTAATCACATACGTTATCAATATAATACAATTATCTAATCCCATAATCCCGTTCACAAGATTAGTCACTCCCCCTATGTAACAACGAAAGAAACCATATTCATTTTCATTTCAATAAGCAAAAGGTCGCAAATTTCTGGGTTCCAATTACATCCAATCATTTTGGTCCAAACTCATCGAGGTATTAGTAAATTAGATTTTCTTTGTACTGCCGACCGTTCTTTCATTAGCATTAGTCATGCTTCAATAAGAAATAGTTTGGTTAGTTCAGTGATTTGGGATTGTATAAACGGGACTTAAATAGAACGTATATATTCACACCTCTACGTCTCTAACGGGATAGGCAGATAGTTAGGTACTATTAATCGTGGTTATGTAGAGATGGACTCAATAAGACAGTTAGAACCACCATATTGAAAAAGGGTGACGTTAGAAGTACCTATAACTGCGGAGTGTGTATAAAGAGGTGTATGAGTGTCGATAACACGAAAGTGGTTTGTCGGGACCAATAGGGCTCCGTGATATCTGCTTACACCTCTACAGGGAAACAGGTGTAATGTGTATGTATTGATCGCCACCTGGAATGATCCTGATAAATTTCTCTTGCTTCACTAACACACATTAACCTTCTCATAAGTGCCTTCTGTTCTTCACGCTACTTCATAGAACGTAGCTAGTGACTATCTTAATATTTAGATGGCCATGAGATTTTTACTACACATCACGCCTGATTCCCTGTAGAGGGGTAGGTGGAGATTATGAATCCCCATTTGTCCCGATCCTGACAGACCACTTTCGCTTCATTGACACTCAACTTCTCATACACGCTCGGCGGTTATAAGTTCTTGTAGCGTCAACCCTTTTTAATATTTTGCCTTTCTGACTTTTATGTCTTATTGGGTCGGCCCCTACGTAACCGCCCTTCCATTTCACTCATATATATATTTCTTTTGTCGATCTGCTATCATTCATCCGCATAACATGTCCGAACAAAAGTTTTTTCTAGTTTCGAAGATGAATGAATATATATGTTTTATTCATATAATCAGATAAATTGGGATTAATTGTAGTTTTAGATTTATCATCGTATACAACTTTAACTATTGGGTATGGAGTTACAAATTTTCATGTAGGCATACATATATACATACACATCAAGCCTGATTCCCTGTAAAGGGGTAAACAGAGATCACGGATCCCCTTGTCCCAATCCTGACAGACCACTTTCGCTTCATTTACACTCATACATCTTCTCATACACACTTGGCGGAAACTAGAATAAACTTTAAATACAATTATTTACTTTTTACTGCGATGAGACACCGATTGACCAGCAGATCAAACGCCGCTAGTGGAACTGGATCGGCCACACGCTCCGAAGGGACCGACCACATTCCAAGGCAAGCCCTAGACTGGAATCCCCAAGGAAAGCGGAAGCGTGGCCGCCCTAAGCAATCCTGGCGGTCGATCATCGCAGAAGCGGCGGCCATTGGAAAGACGTGGAGTGAAGTAAAGCGCGAAGCCCAAGACCGATCGAGATGGCGGAGCACTGTGGATGCCCTCTGCCAAATCTAAGGGACATAGGACCATAGTACATTAACATACGCTTCACGACTTGTGTATACACACTCCCTTTTTTATTATGGCGGGGTATTCAAAGGCTTGGAAGCCCATCTCAGAAATTTCGAAAGCATGTTATGTATGGGTCATTAGAAGCCCGCGTATCACTAGATAGACAGCACCCAACGTGATAGGTAGTGAACCGTATCGCCGTATATAGGCACTGACTATTACCTATCCTGATGGATAGGCAGATTTCCTCACGATGTTTTCCCTCACCGTTAGCGATTAATAATAATAAATAATTTACTTTTTAACATGATTAAGCTTCTAGAAAAAACGAAGTAGGTAGGTACTTCTGAGTAGTATTACAATCATGATAAAACGTAAAAGGGAAGTTTCGACATTTATTCCGAAAATTACTGGTTTCCGGTACCTGAACTTTTGATCCTTTTCAACCTAAAGGGGGAGTTATTCGTATGTACACTGTTAACCTGCCAATCTTCTCGGAAACAATTAATTACAAAGGGATCTCAAAGGCTTAGCATTCATTCTCACAAACTCTTTCAAGCTGGACAAAATCTCGGAACCACTTTTTAGCTTGAATATTGTGGTTGTGAAGTCATAATGAAACGATGAGACCTTATTAGCCCATCGCCCGATAGAATCCAATGAACCCTAGTCCCTTAGTCGCCTCCTAGGACATGCCGGAAAGAATGGCAGTTAGTTAGCATACTTTTTACGTCTTACTATCACGGGACTGTATATACTACATATCAGTATATACTCCGTAGCAGGAAAGCCATAGTTTAATATTAAGACTGACACCAATATGCTAAGAGCGAGCTCAAGATACTTTGTGTAGCCGTAAAAGTTTATATCTTTTGTGATAAAAGTTTCATCTGTGGTGCGATGGATTGGCAAGGATTTGTTCCCTGGTTTAACCATATAGTTGTTTGTAGTGCTGGTCAAGATTTAGGGTAGTAAATGTTATATTGTTGTTTTACGGCGAAAATAAATATCAAAAAAAGGCTAAGTTAGAGGTAATAATGTATAAAAAAAGATACGTCGAAAGAATTAAAACCCACGAATGTGTATGAAGTGGTGTATGGAGATCAATAAAGCGAAAGAGTTTTGTCAGGATTAAGGCAAATGTAGATCCTGCATTTGTCGAAATAAGCCTGACTATTTTAGTATCTGAAAAGAATGACATGATTTACCACCCGTCACGTTAGAAACTAATAAAAATCAGGTAATAATGTCAGGTAAAAATATTAATACGTACGTGTATATTTTTTCTGTGTATTTCTGCTATCATCAACTTATTCATGTTTATTTACTATGTGAGACCGGATCGTATCAAGATAAATTAATAAAGATATAAAATACTCTTATTTATACCTTTATTTTGTGTTCATTATTTTGATTTAGATAGTTGATATTAAACACTCAACCTCTGACTATCCTGAAAGGATGAAATAGTCGTGAATTAATGCATGTATGTACATATATGTATATGCGAAAAACAAAGTCATCTTACCTTTACATTAAGAGTGTCACCTTACCTATGTAATATATAACTTAATATGTATTTAAACCCTAAACAAAATAGTTATTTGTGATTTCATTTATTCAAAGCACCAGTGAAAGTTGAGCAGCGTTGTTTGCGATTGTAATATCCGGTTAACACAAAACTGTTTTGATGTTCTGCTTCGTCTGTGTAATTTAAATAACTATGTACAGGTGCTGACAGTTATCTGTGTAGAATACATTTAATATGTATATTAATGAATATATTCTCTATTAATATATGTATATTGTTTATTATATTGTATGGGAAGTAGAGGCGAGAAAATGTATCTTTTTTTATCGTTTTATGTTTAAACTATTTGTTAATTAAACAGATACTCTATGCCTATTATGATATTGCAACAACTAATATTCAAGCTAAAAAGTGACTTAGGAGATATAATAAGTTCCGTCGCTGTCCACCCCAAAAGGATTAAAGGACGTGAATGTATATATAATGTCTAGTGATATGTATATTTTAGCCTGAGATATAATGCAATTGCTTTATAGTTGCCTTTATTTCCGGTAAAAAGAAGAGTAAGAAACTGCAGGTACATTATATTTTTATTTAGTGTAATAAATGTATCACAATTCCATCCATATATGAAGGTAGAGTTGGACGAAGTAGGCCGCATATAAGTTATATCGATCAAATTGGAGACATTCTTCTCAAGGCGGGTGTACGTAGTGTGAAGAACAGAAGAGCATGTATGAGATGGTTAATGGGTGTGTGAAGCAAGAGAGATATGTCAGGACCATTACAGGTGGCGATCGATTGTCTCTGATTATCCCGTTGGGGACGTAGAGGCGTGAATATATGTATGTATTTATATAATGCATTTGCTTAATAGTAACCAATTCCCGACAAGTAAAAAGATAACTTAACGACTACAATTAAATGATATTTTGAATTAGCTTATAAAAATTATCACTATTCATTCATACATTTCTATAAATCACATATGTAATAATATTTTATAAGTATCCCTCTTATGAAATGTTCTAACGTATACATACACTGTAGTAATATATGCACCCTGATAAATATTCAGTGGGCAGCAATCATGATAAATGGTTGAAGTTGAACCCGATCTATGAAAACAAATTATTTGGTGTCTATTCTACTGTGGTCACGTTCTTTAAATAGAATGCTTGTCCCATGCGAGTTTGGGACGTAAATAGGACATTACCAGCTGCGTTTGATGATATATGCTAAAAATTACTACAGTACTACAATCCTTCTTTTATATAGAATGAATTATTACATACATACACATCACGCTTAAAACCCTGTAGAGGGGTAGGCAGAGATCACGGATGTCCATGTGTCCCGATCCTGACAGACCACTTTTGCTTCATTGACACTCATACATCTTCTCATACACACTCGGCGGTTATAGGTACTCCTAACGTAACCCTTTTTCAATATAGCGTCTGTCTGACTCTTATTAACGAATTATTAGTATACTAATTACGGTTTTTTAGTATTCCATGACATGACTATATTGACCATGGCCATTGCAACATGGCCGAAACGTCAGGTATTAAAGGTAATACTTTGTTTATAAAATATACGCGATTAGGCTTTTGTTTTGTAAAATAAATAAAAATTTTAAATCTCTTAAAATGATTAATCTATATAAGTGAAGGAACTTTCAGGTCAATTTCTGTGAGATTTATAGATTACAAAGAATGTGTACGCTTTAAGATAGATCTTTGAATATGACTGATTTATTCCCTTTGTGATATTTATCGGAAGCCTTCAAAAGGTTCTCGAGGATAAGTGAATGGAAATCGTGATGCTACTCAAAATGATACATATTTTCCACTTGAGTTGCTTTTAGTCGATTTATGTTTCGTTTGATACGGTCACTATAAAGGGAGTGATAGGAAATTATTTATTATGATAAGCTTTGTATTTATATTGAAAAACTTCGTGACAATAACTTTTTCAGTTGATATATCTACCTACCATATTAAATACCGGATTTATGGTGAAACTTAAGAATTAATTAACTTATGCAGGGGTGGTCATTTATATCTTTCAAACTACCTCCAACATTTACAATAGTTTTGTTATGTTCATTATGTGTGCTTATATTTAAGTGATAAAGTTTTTGCTTCCCATACTTATTACTTAAATAACAAAACATAAGTATTATAAAAAAATACTTGCGAGATTATGGTAGTCAATCGTCTAGTTAATTAAATCATTGATAGTTATAGTAAATTATCTTAGTCTAATTCTACGAAACCCCAGTCTTTTATTTACCATAATTTTAATACTGCACTTTTCATTACTTTTTATTTTATAACTAAACTAATTTCTAAACCATAGTTCCATGTGGCAATCAATAGTATCTGCCTATCCCGTTGAGAACGTATAGGCGTTAATATATGTATGTTTATACTGAACCATACATAACATACACACATTACAAACTTAATCATCCACTTACATTTAATGTCTATACACATCACCTGTACCCATCTTTCATTTCTCCGAAACTGTAAATTGTGATTGTCATTTCGTAACTCGTAACATGAATCTCCCGACGTCGCTTATAATAATAATTGTTGTTGTTTAACGTCTTGTCTTGAGCGGTAATTAGACGTTAGCTACGAATGCGGTAACAGGCATAATGATCGAATCGCTCGTACTACGGATTTTGTTACATCATTACCATTTTGTTTTAATTGTTAAGTTATTAATTTGGTACATGGTTTTGAGATGGCGGATTTAGATCAAAAGGGAGATTTAATGCGTATTTAATATTTGTATATCACATATGTCTAACGATGTGTCATACATGCATAAATATAGTCACGTTCTTGAATGGATTGATGGATTAAATAACATTAGAAGACTAACATCATTGTTTTTTTACCTCTTAGTATCTAACTATAAAGGAAAGTATTCTTTCCAGCATATATTTATGAAGAAAACAATCTAAGGATTATACAATATTAATGTTACCGGATATATCTGCAAGATGATCCTTCATAACATACATACAGTCACATAACGCCCGAATCACGAAATCATTTCCCACAAACCTGGTAAACCATTTTTCTTTCATTAACATCCATACACAACCAACATAGAAAGAGAATGAGAAAAAATCAAGCCTTTCCATAAAAGCTCAGGCAAATAAGCTCCCATACAGTAAATATGGGCACGTCAAAATATTCATGAAGAAAGTTCTCTCAGGGATCATAGATGACGCCACCGCGTCTCAGCCGTGGGCCATTACAAGTTGTTGTCACGGGGGCATATTCCGGATTAGATGGACTGTGCTCTTCGGAAAAATCAATGTCTTAACTGCGATGAGTTACATATAGAATGGTAACACAGTATACTCATTTTATACACCTAAAACTAAGGTGAGGTGGAAATGGAAAACGTTAACGTATGTTTTTAAAAGTGTAGTAAATGGGAGGTTTAACAGAGGCTTAAGATAGATGTAAAACAACTATTATACAATATTAAACTATTATGTAATAAAATATAGTCAAATTTATATCTTTACGTCATAATATAAGGGATTAGAAGTCAATGAAATCACTATTACAATCACTTACGCTTTTGTATAATTGTCCGCACATTTATAGTTTTATTGCGAATACTATTTTAATGAAAGTTCTGTCTCATATTATATGTCAATATTTTCTAGATTGCACAACATGATCATATATGCATAATCACCAAACAGGTACGACCTTTAAACCTTCATGATATATTTTCATAACATAATACAACCCTTGCGTACCGCTTCAGATTCCGCTTAAGCCATTGTCATACCCAACCGCATCATGAAAAGCAAATCGCGTACGTGTCTCCCAGTTTAAGTGCTTGACTAATGTCCGCATTATGATAACAAATGACATTTAAGTTGGCGTTCAACTTTCCCGTATCTTTTTGCTTTTTCCCTGGCAATTTGTAGCCGAGATTTAGTGGAGATATTATCAAAATGAAAGGTCACATTCGAACAATGAATACAAATGCTCACGTGAGTTGAATTAGAGGGTGACTGAGGGATTTTTTGCAGACATCATTATTTAGGATGGGAAACGAAAACTGTAACAGAAAGAAGATTTAGACTTTTCTGTGAGTTTGAATCGTATGTTAGCGGACCTGAGAAATTTCTTTCTGGTATGTATGCCTAAATACTAGGAAGATTTTACGTAGTTTGTCTTGTGCTAGACTGAAATGAAATGAAATGAAAATCTTTTATTCAACATAAGGATATTGATATCACTTATTGAACGTCAAAAAAAAAAAAAACATTTTCCATAAAAATATGTCATTAACATAAAAATTATTCTTAAAATAAATCAATTTAGATTAATAAAACTAAAACTAATGGCACTTCGTAAAGTCAAACTCTGCAGAGAAGAAATGCCAAGAAACTCTGCAGACAATGTGTACATTAAATTTAAAAATACATAATTCATTAGAACATGATCAAAGCTTCACATCCAACAAATAGTGTTTAGTAACAAATTTAAGGAGAGTCCCAATAAGAACCGGAACGTGAAGCCATGATCACACAAAAATGAAACGTCACAAAACATCATTTATATAGTCTTTAACGGTGTAGTAGCCCTTCTCCATCAGCATCGCTTTAGTGCCAACTTTAAATTTTTCTAAAGGTAAGGACTTGATAGACTCTGGAAGTTTGTTGTACATTTTTATGCCCAGGCCCATAAACGAATCGTTTATTCTTTTAAGTCTAGAGCCACTATAATACAATTTATTTTTATTGCGTGTGTTACAATTATGAATTTCTCTTACAAGTTTGTATTCATTAATATTCTTTTTAACATAGACTAAGTTGTCATATATATATTGAGAAGCCACAGTCAGAACATTTATTGTCTTAAATATATCTCTTAAAGACTCACGAGGGCCCATACGGTAGATCGAGCGAATGGCTCTCTTCTGCAGCACAAATACTGAATTAATATCAGCAGAATTGCCCCACAAAAGAAGCCCGTATGACATGACGCTATGAAAATAACCAAAATACACAAGTCTCGCTGTGTCCACGTCAGTCAGGTGTCTAATTTTTTTTACGGCGTAGGCAGCAGAACTTAGCCTTTTCGCCAGACCACCGATGTGCTCACTAAACTTTAATTTTGAGTCCATTGTAAGTCCCAAGAACGTAGTGGACCCCACAATATCTAGAGCCACATTATTAATTACGATGCTAGTAATTGAACTCCTAACATTAGGCAAAGTAAACCTTACACATTTAGTCTTATTACAATTAAAAGCAAGATTGTTTATTCTAAACCATTGCTCCACCTCCGAAATCACATTACATATCCTTTCTGTTTCGTCTTTTCTTCTACTAACTTTAAATAATATTGAAGTGTCATCCGCAAACAACACCATGTGGCAACGGCCCAGACTTAAATAAGGTAAATCATTTATATAGACCAAGAAAAGGAAGGGCCCAAGAATGGAACCCTGCGGAACCCCCATAGCAGCCAAGACGCCGCTCAATCGAGCTCCACCGAACTCAACACTCTGGATCCTTCCCCTCAGGTAACATACAATCAGATCTAGTGCCCTATCACCTATACCGTAATGTTTAAGCTTCATGATCAGAGTTTTGTGGTCCACGCAGTCGAACGCCTTAGAAAGATCGCAAAAGACACCCAGAGTATCCTTTGCTTCCTCCCAGGACCCGAATATATATTTCATAAGATCAACCCCAGCATCTGTTGTTGATCGACCCTTTGTAAAGCCAAATTGTTGCTTGTTGAAAATATTATAACTATTAAAATGTACTTGTAATTGATTTAAAATAAGTTTCTCAAATATTTTGCTAAAAGCTGGTAGTATTGAGATAGGACGATAGTTAGCAGGGTCAGTGGTACTACCAGATTTAAATAATGGAATGATTTTACCGTATTTCATCTGATCAGGAAACTCTCCGCATTTAAAACATTGATTAAATATAATGTTCAACTCAGGTGCAACTAAATCTACAATGGCTGAATAAACCTTTACTGAATGGCCCCACAGATCAGATGTTTTCTTTTTCTGGAGTGATTTAAAACATTTGATGACATCTATTGCACTGATTTCTCTGAAACCAAAACAACTGTCACATTTTGGCACATTCTTTTCTAATATACATCTAGCACTCTCTGAACAAGATCTCAGTGGCTCAGTTATTGAGATAGGAATTTTGGAAAAATAACTTTGAAACACATTAGATATCTTCTGATTGTCTGTAATTACCTTATTATTTACTATAAGTTTAGGTTCTTTTATGTAAGAGACATCCCTTCCAGTTTCAAATTTAATTGTTTTCCAAGTTTCCTTGACAACATTTGTGGCATTTTTTATCTTGCCTTGTATGTGCAATTTTTTGGCCTGAGCACAAACCTTTTTGAATATTTTTGAATAATTACTTATGTAATTTTTGAATTCAGGGCTATGATTAAAAGATCTTTCTTTATATAATTCATATAGCCGCTGTCTACTTATTTTTATACCCCCAGTGGCCCAATCACAAAAATTCCTCCTACCGGTTATCTTATAACTTTTTGATGTAAAGATTTTTTTATATTCAGAATCAATAATACTGAAAAATGAGCTATACATATTATTTGGAGCATTGGTTTTCAATTGCATAGGGAACCGTCTCAATATGTTTTCCCTGAAACTACTCAAACGGGCTCCCGTGACAGGAATACAGGTAACATTCCTGGGCTGGAAACCGCGGTGACACTTAAACTTCACCAACTGACCATGGTGGTCAGATCTAATATCAGTAGTAAGTTCAGTATGGGATAAACTAAAATTTGAAAATATATTGTCAATACAGGTAGAGGAGGTGCTTGTTATTCTAGTAGGTTGATTAAAATTATGTTTTAAATTATAACTTAAAAATAAATTTAGAAAATTTATACAAACCATAGTGTCCTCAAGAATATTAACATTGAAGTCACCACACACAATCAGGCGCTTATGTTTCTGAATAAGCTTAATAAGCACCTCCTCCATACACTTTCCAAACCCTATAACATCTGAATTGGGTGGTCTGTAGACACACAAAATAATTACATCCTCTATCTCTATACATGACATTTCTATTAATCGCTCAATAGAAAGATCAACAATATCTTTACGTTCTTTAAATTTAATATCATTATGAGCCAATATCAAGGAGCCCCCACGGATTGCACCATTCCTACAAAATGAACTTGCAACGCTGTGGGCTCCAAAACCAAATATTAATTCACAGGACCTCGCCCAATGTTCAGTTACACAAAATATTCCAACCCTGGAAGAAACCAAAAAAAGCTCAACTTCTAACTCTTTACCTAACAAACCAACTGTAACTGTGTGTTGTATGTTTTGGTGCACTAAAGTGACGTCAGGCGCTACTACTAACTCATTTAATATGCCAGAGTTTATCTCTTTTGTCTCTCCTATTAATTTAAATTGAAATTATTCCCTGGTACTTTTTCCAGGGAAAAGTCAGTACCCAATTGGGTATTCTGGCCAATAGGGGCCTGGTCAGAAACCAAAACTTTGGTTCGTTCACATAAAGAAAAATGTAGCGACGCTGCTACCTGTCTCTTACAGCTATTAAATAAATAGTATAAACTATTTTTATATTTTATTTGATTTTTAATTAAACAATTAATGTCAATAAAGTTAAAATTATGACAATGCGTACATATAGTATGCAAGCAGCAATTAAGCCCATGTCTAACCCTATTTTCTTCAGCTGGCAACGATGAGGAGTATGGTAAAGTACAAATAATTAACCTATTATTAAGTTTAGACATTAAGCCATCAAATAATCTGACTAGCTTTAATTTATTCATGTTTCCGCGCCTACCACATAAAATTATTATTGTTTTATTCCAATCGCTTTTGTTTTTACTGATATTATTTATCAGTTGAGTCAAAGATGCTCCTGGGTAGCAACAATTTTGTATAGGTGCATCCATGACTGGGACGTAAAATGAATGCTAACTATCTGGCGTTCTTCCCGGCATGTCGTAGGAGACGACTAAGGGACTAGAGGTAAATAGAATATGTTGCTAGCAAGCTGTCACAAATGTTCCATTATTATATCGCAGCCCAATTCATGCTAAAAAGTAACCTAGGAGATTATCACCGATGGTCTCTCCTCCCCGAAAGGGACTAAAGGATTTCATAGCGTGTACACGTGATTTTAAGTATGATTTATTCTAATGTATCAATACCTTGGTTTGTACGTTTGTTTGTTCCATGTTTACGAAAAGCATAGACAAATGTCTGAGAGTATATTACGACATTTCTTGTAATTGATTAACGTTTTGTAATGAAGACAATGAGATGAATGATAGTGTTGTGGGTTCTGGATTTATTTTTTTGATGTCATATTTACCCTTATTTACAATGAATAACAGCTGGATACATCCTCATACAATTTAAATATATCCTTCCCAAAAAGTATCACAAAAGGAAAAAGTTCCATGATCACCTCATTTGTTTCGTAATAACAAAACGCAAACGTATTTATCCAAATTTACGTTCTGAATACGTAATACAATAAATCGGAAATCCTCCAAGGAAGTGAATTTGCATATTGCTTGTATTTCTTATGCCCACGCAACACTCCTGTTATTTATGACAATTTGGACGCCTCATATTTCCTTTTGTTACAGTTTTTTGTCTTGAGCCGCAGGGTATGACCTCTTATTGATTTGTTAAAATAAATAAACCTTTGAAACGGGATGAAACGGTGAGGGAAAACATCGTGAGGAAACCTACTTGTTCGTTGACAAGGTAATAGTTAGTGCTTGTAAATGGTGACATAGCTGACCACCTGTCACATTGAGCACTGACTATATAACACGTGGGTTCGAGGTGCCCATAGAATCCTTCGCAATTGCGGAGATGGAAACCTGAAACTCTGACTACCCCGCAAGGGTTAATGGTCGTGAATGCGTTTTTTTTAAACGGGATAGAAATGTGGTCGTAGGATAAACAAAGGATTTTATAACCTTTCTAACTCCTACAACCTGGAGACTTTAGGTTTGATCTTTCTATCATGTGCAAATAATAATTTTTCTATATTGAAAAAGGGTGACGTTAGGAGTACCTATAACCGTCGAGTGTGTATGAGAAGATGTATGATGATGAGAGTATGAGACGAGAGTATGAAACGAAAGTGGTCTGTCAGAATCGGAACAAATGGGGATCCGTAATCTCTGCCTTCTCCTCTACAGGGAATCAGGCGTGATGTGTATGTATAATGTGCGAAATTAAATATTTCTTAATATATCGTATATATCGTAATATATTTGATGTAAAGTTTGTAATGTAATACTCGTGTACTTAAATACGAAATACATCATTTTCACGACAAGGGATACCATTATGATTTGCTTAATCTGAAGAATAAGTAATAGTCAGCGCTTATACATTTGAACGAAAGCTTGGAAAGAACGTTCGGTGTTAGCACTTTACAAGGACACGTATATTTAATTATTCAGCTTTATTTAAAACTATTCATTACAAACATACATGACTAGATACTTATATATGATTAGGATAAAACTTTCTAACACTGGTCAGTTAACTTAAATTTCACTTGTAAAAACATTGAGGGATAGGACTAATATTGCGTCTTGCATAAAGCTTTAGACATTTAACTATAATTGAAATAACTTTAATAATATAATAATAAGTAAACGAATAGTTTCATTTATTACTATTCATTACGCAAAATCGATGAAAAAATCCTCTAACTCATAGGCTTTAATATCAGCTACGTAAAAATATGCGCAAAGAGCCTTAAGGCTGCACGGCAGTCCGTAGTTGAGCGTTGACTACGAAAGTTGTACACAACAGCCGCTACGAAACTGGCTCGTAGCATAGACGAATAGAAGTTATAAGTTTTTCAGTGAAGTGTTAAGTAGTGAATAAGTTATTGTAGTGTTTTAATTGTATGATAAAAGTGTGTATGTGTTTAAGTTGTATGTTGCAGCATTTGGATGTGTGCTGAACATGAAATTTAACAGGTATTTTCGGATTTGATACTTTAGTATTTTAATTTAGTTTCCTGTAATATAAATTATTTCGAAATGCCTTATAATTTAATTTGTTTACAGTGTCATTGTTTAAATGGTTATTTTAAATAAGTAAAAAGACGTCAAATTTCATATCCTATAGATATTAATATAAATATTTTTTTATTAAAACAACTATTGTATAATTTGTAATATACATATAATATGTACAATATATATACATATGTAATATGAAAACAGTGATTGCTCATATACATCTTTTAAGTACAATTTATTCGCAAAGAAGCAGGTTAAGTTTAGGTGCCACGATTATTAAATTTGATTTTTTATATTTTCATATAATTTTGCATATATAATCCATGTGGTCATTAAAAGAAAATATTATCTACAATATTATGGCAATAATATCACCTTTTTTGTAACACATTTTTTAATAAATTAATACGTTAATGAATGAAAAAGATATATATCCATCATAATAACACGACAAAATATAATATATATCCCTATTTATCAATCATTATTATAGAACATTAATAAATATTAAATTTAAATATATAAAATAGTAAATTTAATACAGCAAATACACTAAGATACACGTGTGGCACGTTTTCTTCTGCCCACGGATAATCGGAGATCATGGCTGCTAATTTTACTCTGATCTTGGAAAACCACTTTCACTATATTGTTATCTAAAATTAGGAAAACCTGATTTGAAAATCTTTGTAAGTTTTTTTCTTGCAAAGGTCAAGCAAGGTGAAAGTAGCATTCTTAAATAAAACTAAAACTATTTGGTAAACATATTTATAATTAATGACCCTGTTTATATGAATATACTTTAATGGTCTGTCTAAATACAATGTAAAAGAATTAAAAAATAAATAACATCACAAAATACAATACCTACAAAAAAATTTGTGTACATAAAATGTATTCTTGACAATCCTAATGAGATAAATATATCTATCTCATTTCCTAAGATACTTCCACTTACATCTAACTTTTGTTTAAAGCGACTAAGAGACCAAAGTCAGCTAGCACCATTTTAAAGGCTTTGTCACTGCGATCCCTCTGGAAAGCGAGTGGATTCCATCAATTCCCCTAATTGGTCGACTAGCTACGCAAAAAGCATTGGAAGTGAAAAAGCATACAATTCACTATAAAATAGTCTTCAATCTCCTGTCTTTAAAGCGTAGTATTTCCTAAAATACATAGTATCTGTAATCGATAAGTCTACACTACAGAGGTATATCCAAATATCATAGAACTCTATTTAAGATTTATAAATTACTTTTACTTAATTTACATTGGAAATTTATTTATTAAGATGTTCAATTTCTTTTGATTAAGATTGTTACAACACTACCTTGATACTCAACAGTCAGAAGTACTTTCAACCTCTCTTTGATATACATACATGTATATGAGGTAGCACCTACATAATCATTATTCTACGATACCCATATCTCATAAGGAACCGCGTGACGTCATACAAATGAAGCGCCTTGAGATCAAACACAATAGCTTTGATCATTAAGGGATGTACAAATGTGAAAGGATTAGTACATACTCACTACGCGCGTTCTGATATATCTTTAAGTTTGGACAGATCATAGGATAAAGAAATTCCACTCCGCGACTGACATTTAGCATTTCTATCGAGATTTATAAAAAACTGTCATTTATATAGAGCAGCTTTTCAAGCTGACGCGTATATATTACGACGACCTCCGTGGCGCGATTGTTTAACCATCTGAAAGCTAATCGTGAGGTCCCGGGTTTGATTTCCGGTAGGGGCAGAGTTAAGAACTACGCTTTTCTTCTGCTTTCCAGTCTGGTTGTCGATTATATATACTATATATGTATTTATCTATATATAATATGTATATATTTCTTAAATATAGGTTGACTAGTACCCTTAACACAAGTCTTGAATGTATTTACGAAGTGACTAGTTCAATTGGTGTAATATTGTCCTAAAATATTATTATTATTATCACTGCACTTGAGTTATAAAAGTTTTCAAATGTTTATTAAGTCTATTTTTAAAACTGTTCATCGAGGGCACACTAATCATAGTCTCCGGAAGAGAGTTCCACACTTTTACAACACGATTAGACAAGAAGTGTTTACGGGGGTTGCTAGCACATCGGACTAGACAGTTTCTAACTATGTCCTCTCAAATTCTTATTCATATTGAAGCTCATATCTTGCAAATTAAGTATATAACATTAATAAGAAATTTTAGTAAAAGTTCGTTAGCTCATAAAACATTCCATTTACCCCAAGTCCTCACAACCTCTTGCCAAAAAGGCAACCAATCACCATTCTATTTTCACTCCAGACTAGTCCAACGATTAATCTATATATAGAAGGCTTCTACTTCGGACCCTTTTCTAAAAAACCGACGACCGCCTGTCACAAAACCCTTTCCATATTCTGGCCGAACAAAGATCGTGCCCATAACACGAGACCTTAATCCCTCATCTTGTATTTTATAGGCCGCTGTTAGTCACGGTGATGTGGCGAAAAGAATGCCTTTCTGCTTTGCGACCTTGTACCGAGATGGAGGTGGTGGTTATAGGAGATTTAGAATGTGAAGTAATAATAACGTGGTAGGGTTGAGAATTTGAGGAAACGGTTTTTCAATTTGTTGTCAAATTCTATTTTCGTTGTTAAATGGATTGATGGTTTTGTTATTAGGTAACAATAAAAATATGTTATAAATGATTAGATAGAAAAACAAAAACAAACGCATTCACGACCATTAACCCTTGCGGCGTAGTCAGAGGTTCAGGTTTCCATCTCCGCAATTGCGAAAGTAGTAATTCAATGGACACCTCAATCCTACGTGTTGACCAGATAGTTAGACATGTCACCATTTAAAAGCGCTAACTATTACATATTTGATGAACAGGTAGGTCCCTCACGATGATTAGATCTATCTAATAAATAAACTAAAAAGATACATTTATGCAAAACAATAGCAATTCAAAACACCTATGTACTCATAGTTTTTAATATCATTACGCTTAACTTAGTAAATAGAGGTATAATTTACATCTTTAGTTGAAAATTACGACCGATGTTTGTTGCTAAATACTTAATTTTTACTACAAACCCATTGTAATATGGTCATTAATCAATTGAAATTCTGCCCATTGTTCAATATTTGTATTTTCCCATTGAAGTACCTGATTAATAACCTTATCAAACCGCACTATTCTCCAAATAGTCACTACCTCTCAACACAGGTGGTATACCATATCACCGTTACCAAACACTGACTATTACATACATACACATCACGCCTGATTCCCGGTAGAGGTGTAGTCAGAGATCACGGATCCCCATTTGTCCCGATCCTGACAGACCACTTTCGCTTCATTGACATTCATACATCTTCTCACACACTCTCAGCGGTTATATATACACCTAACGTCACCTTTTTTCAATATACTGACCAAAACAAATCCGTATTACCTATTAAAACATAGGTTGTTCAGCAAACAAAACCTAAGTCAAACCTAGTCTTTGGAATTGAGTCTACAGTAAACACTAAAGGAAAATAACTCCATTCAACAAGATTCCTTAGACACCTGCTTCAGTTAACTGCCTTTCTATTTGTCTAACTTGTTTGCGGTGTAGGATTGAATTCAACTGTTTTAGTTGCGGTTTAAGACTGAGGAATCAAAGAAGATATAGTGACTAAGATTGAAAAGGGCATTGATGGTTTGGACATGTTATGCGAATGAATGATAGTAGATTTACAAAAAGAAGTTTGTGAGTGAAGTGAAAGGTTGGTTACGTAGGGGTCGGCCTAATAAGACATATAACAGTCACTTAGTAGCTACGTTAGGAAGTACTTATAACCGTCGAGTGTGTATGAGTGTCAATGAAGCGAAAAGGGTCGGCCAGGATTGGGACAAATCGGGGATCCGTGAGTTCTGCCTACTCCTCTACAGGGAATCAGGCGTGATGTGTATGTATGGATGGATGAAAGATTTAGATTCCATTGTTGAATGCGGGTGATGTGAATTTCACTGTTACTGAACCTTTACTGATAATTTTATCAGTTTTGTTAAGATTTATCATACTAGTATTTGCGGTGAGTAAAAGAATATAAGTAATTACCAAAAAAATACAAATTAGTTATCGCTTTATTGGATAGATATCGGCTTTGAGTAGCAACTTAAGACATACATATAGTACATAAATAATAATTACAAAGACAGTGGTAACTCAGACACTAAATACCGCATAACGGCTAACGTTCATATGTTACGTTATTTTAATAAAATTTAACTGACTTTTTTGACCAATACACACAAATGCTTGAACATAGCATAACTTATATTAAAGCATTTTGCTTATGCCAATTCCTTCTATATGAGAACTTAATATAATGTATCCTCCTTAACTTAAAGCATTACAAAAGCTAGTAATCTTTGACATCTTGTAATTTATTTTTATACTCCAACATCTTCGCCACTCCTTTCTGTGATTACAGTCGCAATAAATGTAGGTAGCATAGCATGAAACCGAGAAGATAATTTGCACAAACCTCAATTATGCGCAAACTCCGAATCAGCCCCTTAGCCGCTTCGTAGTCGACTACGAATGCTACGAAGTACATTTTACTGTGAAATTAGATACGAAATGTTAGTACATTTAAAGTGAAATTATAATAAAAAATATGAATGTTAATACATTATTTATTGCTAACGGTGAGGGCAAACTTCGTGAGGAAACCTGCTTATCCTTCAGGATAGGTAATAGTCAGTGCCTATATACGGCGATACGGTTCACTACGTATCACGTTGAGTGCTGTATATCTAGTGATACGCGGGCTTCGAATGATCCATACCTAACTTGCCTTCGAAATTTTGGAGATGGGCACTCAAGCCTCTGACTACCCCGCCATAATAAAAAAGGGTGTGTGTATACACAAGTCGTGAAGTGTATCTTTTTTTTTATTTGTGTATATAGTATTATCAATTGAATGATATACAACCGTGTTTATATGATATATATATATAATAAAATAAAATTTACGTGTAAAAATATACATATATTCACACCTCTACGTCCCCAACGGTATAGTCAGAGACTTTAATAATGAAAAAATATAAAAAGATGAGAGCCAGATCCCTCTTATTATATTTAAAACATACATATACTATCAGTCTTTAATCCCTAAACGGATCGACAGAACCTCGAAGACTTATCACCTCCTTGGTAACTATTGAGCTAGTGGTCGTTCTTTAAACTACATACGGATGTCTATCAATATAATAATAATAATATTTTAACATTATTACACCAATTGAACTAGCCCCTCGGTAAGTACGTTTAAGACTTGTGTTAAGGGTACGAGTCAACGTATATTTAAAAAATGTATACATATAATAAATAGATAAATACATAATATATAATCAACGACCATACTGGAAGGCAGTAGAAAAGCGTAGTTCTTAACTCTACCTCCACCGGGAATCGAACCCGGAACCCCACGATTAGCGTTCAGGTGTCTAACCGATCGCGCCACGGAGGTCGTCATTTATAATATAATATGTAGGACACCTGAATACATAATTTCCAAAAGAGCACATGTCACTATTAAATACAGCGTGACATATGCCCTTTTAGTTATTACAGATTCAACTTCATAGTGATTGAACGAACCCTTTGCTGATTTCCCTTAAGGCTCGTTACGGTTTCTAGGGAACTTATATTACATACATATTCACGTCTGTTTGCCTTTTTGGGGTGGACAGAGTCTTGGAGATATGTTAAATAGGTATCTTTTAACATAAGTAACTTAGGACTTGTGATGTTTAAATTGAAATAAAAATTATAGGTGACTGAAACTTAAAACAATATTGTCATTTTGAAATGTTTGTTAAATAACTAAATGTTTATAAAAATACCGAGTGTGTATGAGTGACAATTAAGTGAAAGTGGTTTGTCAAGATCGGGAGAGATGGGACGTAATCTCTGCCTATTTCTCTACAGGGAATCAGGCGTGATGTGTATGTATCTATTTATAAAAAACAACTATAAAGTTAATCTATTTCCATAACAATATTTATTTCTAACCTTGTTTATATAGGTCAAATTTCATTTCTACTACAGTAGGATACAAAACAAAACCACTCGAAATATAATATATTTTTTATATGACAGACAAACAAGGTAATATGACGTGACTTCAGTGGATTGCGGCTCAACTTTTCCGCCTAGTTAATGGATAGGAAACTTTATTATTTTCCCTATTCTAATACTGGTTTGGCATTTAGAGGCCTGTAACCAGCTGTCTGTGTGAGAATCTTTATAAGTCAAGTCATGTGTATATTGTAGTATGTCCTATACTAGTGTTGGACGTTAACAAATAGTTCCGTTCTTCCTTACGAAAAAGGGTGATTAAGATTAAGGATAATAATGTCAATGGATTTGGATGGATTATTTTGAATTTTGGGCTGGTAACCTGTTCCAATTATTCTTAATCAATATTATATAATCCCTATTATATAAGAGTATAGTTGCTTCATTCTGAAACTTTGTTCTCGCTTTTATAACACGCCTTTGAGAAATTGTCGTTTTTTATAAGTATACACACGCTAAATATGACGCAAAATAACCCCTTAACCCTATCAAAACCATTATCGTGTGTGCATAAAATAAAACCCTTTAATATTCGCGTCACGTGCCAAATCGCCAATCACGGAGTATTACCTCAATTTACTCAAACCCGATCGTTAAACGTGTCAATCATACACCACGTATACTGTGCAAATTATGATACTATAGCACTTATGTATTTACTTTGTCAATATGACGTAATATGATGAACAAGCTGTAGATATTTGGGAGGCATTTAGCTGTGAAATTTGTTTTCATAATGGACTCTCACGTCCGTTAAATCGAAACGTATTTGTAATGTAAATATAGTTGATTTGCGTGCCCTTTTGGCGTGCACTTTGTTATTTTGGAATAACTATCGCGATTGTAATGCTTTACTTACAACGTTAGGACATATAACTTTGCCTCCACCAGGAATGAAACCGAGACCTCTCAGATCAGCGTTAATGTGGTTAACCTTTCGCGCCACGAAGGTCGTTATAACGGTAATCTATGGAATATTTGTAACGGGCTTGATAGCTTACTGTCTACTGTCTTAGTATCTAAGTTGCCCTACTGAAAAATGCAGAACAGTTATCATCGTTCATACACTCATATCCTATAATCACTTTTAGGGTGGACCTAACCTCAGACACGTTTCATCACTAATAGGAATGATTGTATATAAGTATAAGCTGAATTATCTCTGAAGATACAACATTATTTCTCAGTACAACAAAATGAACATTACAAATAGGTAGACAACAATTCTTTTAAATATTCAGGTCATTTATCAGAGACAGTTATCGGGGACAGGCACTCATTCTGTCAGTGACACCGACGTTGTCTGAAAAGTTCATAAAACTGTGCCATTAAACGATTATTCGAAGAATAGAACTTTCTATATCGGGCATTGTTTTTATTATTATATTTATAAAGAAACATGGTGAAAATTAAGAAATAGTTTATCTTGTAGAATGAATGTTAATTACTACCTACTTGAGTACTATGAGTATATGTATACCAAAGTTCACTAGCTATGTTCTTAATCATTTTTGAATAACACTTAATTATGACTAAAAATCAAAATACAATTAAATAAGACGTCAGTTTTAGGGTCATAGCAACTAGAAGTTCATATGAATTTGCTTTTGTTCCATTATTCATGATAGGCGAAAAGCTATGTCACCGTGAGCAAGCACTGAATTATAACAATTCAGTTTTATTCCTTGTTCTGACTAACCGTAGCAAATTTAATGTCACAAAAACCTAGTGAAATATGCCAGTACCTCAAGCCTTTCATAATCAATGATCATAAAAACTAAGCGAAGAAGACCAAATCGGAGCAGCCAATAAATTCAGGGAAGCTTTTAGCGTGACTTTTTCAGGCTTTTACGCTCCTTTCGTTAGTCTATAAAAGTTTAATATTTATGAGCTATTACTTGCAAAGTCACGATTTATAATAACCTGCCCGTAATAAAGAAATTTCAGGATGTACTATCTTTTACGTGCCGAGGGGCGAAATCCAATGATTATGCAGTTTAGCTTCTGTTTAGGTTTTATTTGTTACGTGACCAATGGGCATTGTCAGCTATGATATAACACCTCTATTGCCAATTGTTGCCTATTCTAAAGAACATACAGTTTTCTTCACGATGTCTGTTCTCGATCCAGAATGGCATGCATGTTAAAGTTAATGAATGTGAGAGAGGCGATATAGTCTGGTCACAGTCGTTTCAGATGGCGATCGATAGTCTCTGCTTATCCCGTAAGGAAAGTAGAGGTGTGAAAATGTGTATGCTTGCCTTCTTTTAACTAAGAAGATATGTGTTTTCCTAGTCTAAGTCTTAGAAACCTCAGTGTCTCGAACGATTAATCACCTGAAAGATAATGATAAAGTTCTGTTTTGGATTCTTAGTGGAGACTTTCTTCTTCTCCTTTTCATGTATTAGATATCAATTTTCTTGTATAATACGTATATATTTCTGAAATCACTAATTCTTTTCACTGCATCAAGGTTTCTATTTTATTGTTGTAATGTTTGTATTGTATGTCTCGATTCAGAATGGCATGCATGTTAAAGTTAATGAATTAAGTAAATATGCAGTGAATAAACTATTTTTCTTTCTTTCAAATGTACGTGGACTAGTACCCTTAACACAAGTCTTCAACGTACTTAGAAAGGGGCTAGTTCAACAGTTAATAGTGTCCAAAAATTATTATCATATTATCCACAACTTCAAATTTCCAAACCTTTGTTTCACAATCCCCCCTTATTAATAGCTAAAAGCCTTCAAAAGTGTTTTAACAAGCCATTGTTTATGAAAACAGGTTTCCAAGTTATGCTGCCCTGGTATTGACATCTCGTTAGGAATGCATTAGCGAACTTTGATGGTAATGAGGCGGAAGCTAGCAGGTCAATACGTCAGTTTGTACCAACTGAATTTCCGGTAGCCATTTTTGTTTTTCAATCCTTGGTTGGAAGGGGAAATATAAAGAGCTAGATTGAGGTATGTATAAATATAAATAAAATGTTTTTTTTTTATAAATATGAAGATTATAAATATCACATATTGAAAGTAAATGAAAATAATATTTTAATATTCTTAAGAATTAAAAATAACATACATACATATCACGCCCCTTTTCCTCTAGTATGGGGAGACAGATATCTGGGATCCCCATCTGTTTGTCACCTGAGACACTTATACATAATTAAAATAAATACATACATACGGTGACTCATATATGCATACTCCCTTTTTACTGTAGCGGAGAAGTCAGAAGCTTAATGCCCATCTCAAAAATATCGAAAATATGTTAGCCTCACATGAGCCTTTCAAAGCTTGCGTTTTACTAGATAGACAGCACACACCTATATAGATAGTGAAACGTACTAATGTATATAATCGCAAGTTTGATTTCTAAAAATTTGTGATGAATGTTTTGTGTTTGCAAGGTTCTGTCCACCCTAAAAGATTGAAGTTCGTGAGCATATATGTATATATAAAAATAATTGTAGGTTTAGATATAATGTATAGTAATTTAAATTTGTTCCCCCATAATTATGTTAGTTAATTATCTGTTAACTAATACGAGTATGTTATTTAATGATACCTTTTAATGAGCGTCATTTTACGTCATTATCAAAAACGTCTTTGTATTCATTATAAATAATAATATAATATTTAATAATATAGTAGGTTACTTTTGTATAATTTTTAATTTCAACAGAATACTTTTCGGTGGCGTATTATATATACAAGTTATCTATATGTATGTGGAGATACAAACATAAATTATTAATGTAAATACTTTATAGTCCGGGATAGAATTATATTATATTCTTTATGTCTTATATACCCAACATAATATATTTTTTTAGAATCCACTACTTATTCATAAAAATAAGTTAACAACCTCCTTTTAGAAAACACTGGAAAATCTATTTTCCACCTTGACTACAAGAACTAACCAAAACTACACCTCACGCTTTTACCCATCCTTCAAAAGCATACGTAAAGATATGTACACTTAGGCACATTCGTAGTTGTAAAACTTTCTTAGGGCGGGCGGAATACAGCCTGTCGCCACAGTGGCGCCGCCTATCCCAATTGAGTGGAACAATTTATGGCTACACAAACGGCGCCCTTAAACCTACCGTCTTTGATCTGAAAAGAAATGTTTATTGGGCACAAAGGACAGATAAAGTTATATTTGTAAGGTCCTAGGTTTTGGTAAGGCGACGATCTAAAAGACGACGTACTGGTAATGTATGTAGACAATTAGATATATGACAGCCAGATAATCATATTGAAATGGCTAAGATATAAGACGACATACTGCTAATGTATGTAGACAATTAGATATAAGACAGCCAGATAATCATATTGAAATGGCTAAGATAAAAGACGACATACTGCTAATGTATGTAGACAATAAGATATATGACAGACAGATAGACGCCATATTGAAACAGGGTGATGTTAGAAGTAGCTAGGTCCGAGAATGTGTTGGGATTATAGATGTCCAAGAAGAAATATTGTTCTTCAATTTTCGATTAAAGGTGGGAACCTCTGAACTTTCCCTGATGTATATTATGCAATGCTATGCATGGACAGTGTCCAGATAGTCTAATAATCATTCATTTGATAGATTTAAATGTTATTAGTTTCGCTTTAGGACAATATTTCACCATATAAAAACTAAAGCCTTGTTGTCACTTTCAGTACTGAATTCCTACTTAGCCATTTCCTTAAAGTCACCAGACCTCCAAAATTTCAAAGTTCAATAAAACCTTCCTTCCCCGAAAGGTGAAGCAGTCGTAAAGCTCACAGCATTTTTTCCCCGAAACAAATTGAATAAACAGTTTAAATATGTACAAACATTCACGCGTTTCAGGTAGAGCTTAAAGCTCGAAGCTTAAACAGGTTACATTTCGAAACTTGATTGTAGGGAGAGTGAATAAATTATGCGCAAACTCCGTAGTCGCCTGAACAAAATTTCGTAGTAGCCGGCCATTGCCGCTGTTTATACTACGGATAACAGGGTGTTAGCTTTCATACGCGTTGGTAATAGCAGAGTGGATCAAAGGACCTGTTCTGGGAAAAGAATGGTAGATACTTAGAAGTGTCTTTTTCCTGTTTGTTGTGAGACGACTTATAGGATATTTTAAGGTATTTTTGTACAAAGGTTAGCCGGTATCGTTTATATCCGTTAGTTTCCTAAATATTTACCACATCGTCAATTTTAATAGAATAAATATTGTTCTTGAACTTAATCTATTTAACTTAGGACATTTAGATGTGAATTTTGCTTTTGCAAGTGATATAGATAATAGTCTATGTCACTGTCTCTTTAATACTGACTATCTTAAGTCTGTGTTCGATATACTCAAAGCTCAGTAAAATTATAAATTAAAAGAGTAAACTTATATATACTGATAACCAATAAGTGTATATATTGTTAATAAAGTGAAATCGGTCTGTCAGGATTGGGAAAAATGGGGATCCATGATGTCTGCCTACCCCTCTGTAGGGCGACAGGCGTGTTGTGTATGTAAACAAAGCTAGCCATAATACATGCATACATATACATCACGCCCGCTCTCCTATATACAGGTAGATAGAGATCACGGATCCCCATTTGTTTCGATCCTAATAAACCACTTTCGCTTGCCTGACATCCATACCTACATTCAATAATAGTCATGTAATGAATATATATGTATGTATAATACTATCATTGCGTGACCAGAAGGCTATTGGAATATCTCCACAGGCATTCTTTGACGTGCGCTCCTACCTTAACGAGCGGAAGCTATGCGGCATGCCAAGGAGTGGTAACCCATGAGAATTTCTCACGTTCATACTACTGCACTGCGCGTGGACTTATTCTTTGTATATAAATTGTTGTATGTATATAGATTATATGTATTATGCATACATGTAGTAGATCCTTTTTTATTTTTCAGTGTAAAGAGAAATATGGGCTCATAATAAAGTCAATTTGACCGTATATTAAATTTTATAGGGTAAACAGTAAAATTGCTAAATCTCTACTTAAGTCGCCATCTACAGTATTTAGAAAAAGTTAAATAGTTAAAAAAATATGAATAAATTGTCGATTTAAGTTAATAGTATAAATCAATTCTGTTTTTTTTATATTCAAGCCTTTTTATCGCTTTCGAACAACGTACGTACGAACGTTTCAGACATTAAAATTTCTTGCACAATTTTAGCATGAAATTGAGATTGTCGTGACATTAACATGAGAAACGTTAAATGTACCATTCAAATATCACTACATATAGTTACCATCCTGTATAACGACAATATTCATGGCATAGACGCCATTTTCGCCGCAGTCCTAAATGACTAATACCTAGTGTCACTAGCGGATTTGTAGCTACATGTAGAGAGATCTTTTAGGCTTGTTACGCTAGTGCCTAAAATATGACCTAGACCCGAATTTGTATTGGAATTTAGGGGTAGGATTGAATAGGCATATTTGAGTGTAATTTAGTTGACAGTTTCCAAATAGTTCAGTGCAGACTAGGGCTTGAATAAAGCCTTAATATGAGCAAATGTATTATTTATATATATACTTTCGCGTTCTTTAATCTGTTTTGGGGTGGACAGAACCCTAGACAAATTATAAATCGTATAAATCATTAAATATGTTAGAGTAATATACATTTGAACCATTAAAATTATTTATTGTTTATTGGCCGGCCCAATAAGGCATATGACAGTCAGATAGACGCTATATTGAAAAGGGGTAAAGTGAGGAGTACCTATAACCGCCGAGTGTGTATGAAAAGATGTATGAGTGTCAATGAAGCGAAAGTGGTCTGTCAGGATCGTGCCGTGACCTCTGCTAACGCCTCTACAGAGAATCTGGCGTGATGTGTATGTAAATATGTAAAATTATTTATAACCCATTTGTTGGCAACTTCATTAAAATAACTTTGTCTCTTGTAGAACATAAGTATTAACCCTAATAGATATAAGTTTAGTAACAAAAAGAAATCAAGTAGTTGTCCGATAGTAAAGTTTTTTTTATTGTTTTTATAACTACTATTTGGATAATGAAAAGTAGCGTTTTACGAGATTCGACTTAACCCAAGTGAGTGATAGTGAGTCATTCATCCTCGGCAGATTAATGGTTGATTGGTTATAATAATAATATTTGGACATTATTACACCAATTGAACTAGCCCCTTTGTAAGTATATTTAAGAGTTATGTTCAGAGTACTTATCAACGTATATTTAAGAAATGTATACATATTATGTGAAAATAAATACATTTATAGCATATATAATCAACGATAAGACTGAAAAGCAGTAGAAAAGCTTAGTTTTTAAGTCTGCCTCTACCGAGAATCTAACCCGGGTCCTCACGATTAGCGTTCAGGTGTCTAACCGATCGCGCCACGGCGGTCACCGTAGTTGAGGAATATACAGATGTGCTAAAGCTTATTCGAAATAATGCTAAACCTTTTACTTAAGCTAAATTCATCCATAAATGTCATACTCAAGCAAGTTCTAGCGTCGGCTTAACGTACATATATATGACGTATGCAGATACATACACAGTCGGTGCAGTTAATGCATTTTTGACGAGATGCCTGCAGTGCTCTAGAGCTATACAGCCTTTCCCGCACATGTTGTTTAAACGTTTAAGTTAAAAGTTATTGTGCAATTTCATTTCGGAAATGTTTTTTACTTTGGGTTAGAGTAGATATGTTTTTTCTTAGTGTTTGCTTTTGTTTTTTTATAATATTAGAATCCAACTTAAGAAGTTGACGTTCTTTGTCATTGTGTCAAGTTTTGACCATTACATACATACACACACATTACGTCTGATTCCCTGTAGAGGAGTAGGCAGAGATCACGGTTCCCCATTTGTTCCGATCCTGACAGACCACTTTCGCTTCATTGACACTCATACATCTGGTCATACACACTCGGCAGTTATAGGTACTCCAAACGTCACCGTTTTTACGATTACCTATATCGAGGAATCAAAAAATATATGCATAGACACATATCACAAACACACATTAGGCTGTTTCCCTACCAATGTATAAACAACAGGTTTTATTACAATGTTTTCGTTCATCGTAGCATTGGCGTGTTATACATACACACATATACATCCTTTCCTTCAATCTCTTTTGCAGTGGAAAGAACTTTGAAGCGGGAAAACAACTTCATTTGGTAAAATTCCAAAATATACATACATTTTTTTAAACCATAATCCCCTTCTTTACATGCTCCAACTAGGTACCGATCCCAGGTCCTCCAATCTCCTAACCCTTATCTCTACCACCAAACCCAACAGTAACCAAACCTGACGTTAACTCCCCTTTACGTCACCTTCATTAATGCAGGGTCACGCGGCAAAGATACGACTGGTCAGCCGGGCTAATCGCGCCATTCGTATGACGTCGTTGTACGCAATACGGCAGTAGTAATGCGTTGCAGTGGAAATGCATGAAACAAATATTGCACACAGACTATACATATGTTGGATATATATGTTGGTTATTTCGTGTTAAATACATACACATCACGGGAGATCACGGATCCCCATTTGTCCCGATCCTGATAGACTACTTTCTTTCTTTGACACTTATACATCTTCTCTTACACTGGGCGGTTATAGGTACTCCTAACGTCACTTTTTCCAATATATAGCGTCTATCTGACTGTCATATGACTTATTGGGTCTGCCCCTACGTAACCGCCCTTCCAACTCACTCACATATATATTTGTTTCGTGGTATATAGGATAAAGACAAAATTTGTATGTATTCATAATATAATCAGTATTTAATACTTTTACTACTATTGTTAGGTAGTCAGAGGTTTTAGTGAGTGATGTGTATGTATGTATGTAGTTAGTACCAAACGCGACACCACATGGAACTTAATACATAAAGCAGAAGTATATTTTTAAGGTAAATATAAAGTTTTAGTTCCCTTACTAAAATGGCTTCTATATAAGAAAAGATAAAACAGTAAAGTACCGACCCGGAGATAACTATCATAAAATTTCCAATTTCTCTTATAGTTTACGTGCTTACTGTTTGTTCTATAAAAAGTTTATTAGCAGCTATACTTTTAAAATACATATAGATTCACATACATCAATCACTTTGGGATACAAAAAAAGAGAGAATCAATTATTAGGATGACAATTATGGCATGAGGCAAGAGCCTAATATTTTATTTATTTATCTTATAAACAATATACAGCTAAAATATGCTTAAATATTAATACTTTCTAAATTAAAGTAAGAGTAGAAGTAGGTTCCTACCTAGCAGGTGTTCGTCCAGGCTAATTGCCTGTGTTTGGTAATTTTAAGATATCTTATTCGCCGTTAAGGGTGTTATCAAAAATGAGCGAAATGAGTGTCTTAATTTTCCAGTTTATATTTAAAACTTACTGACTCCTTTCATTGTTGCATAATGACAGAATGTAATTAATGACTAATAGTTTCAAGAGTTCAATATCAATATTAACTTAAATATATACGTTTTAAGTATTTTATTTGCGCGATCTAAGATATCCATTTTTCTGCTTGCGCCATCTCTGTTTATATTAATCTAATCACAACATAAGTTTCTCTTTCTGTGACACTAGATGTCGCTACAAACATATTCTTTTGACCCAAATCCCTTAGTTTAATAACCTTTTACGTCACAAGCGGAAAGACAGCTAGTTAGTACCCGTACCGGAATGCACATATCAAATTTCCCTTTGCAAAGTTCTGTTTGCCATTGCGAATGAGCGAACTCTGAACCAGACTTGGGGAGGTAATGAGAAAACTTGGTGTTGTCAGAGCAAATTATGTGACGGTTGAGGTTTTGGTGAGGTGGGTTGTGTATGGTTGACATACATACCTGTCAGGTTTTTTTAAAATGTAGGTTGAAATCACGATCTCTATATTTGCTATAATATGTATGAATTTTTTTATATATTTAGGGATTTTTAATTTAAATTCTATAGATATAAAATACATATTTCTAAGACTGATAGAATGGTATTTATCAATGTATTTGTTTTTTGTTATGGTGTTGTATATTTAAATTGATTATGTATTTTTATTTCGAAAATGTTCGTAGAAAAAAAGAAATCCTAATTTCCGTTGATGTGTGCTGCGGGGTTTGAAACCTGTACCCTCTGATACAGGGTCATGTCCCAAAACAACTGAGCTAAAATAAATAACAACAATAATATTTAATTTACAACATCGCAACCCCAATATTCATGCTAAAAAGTGACAAAAGAAAAATTATATCTCCAATGTTCTGTCCACCCCGAAAACAATTACAGGACGTGAATATATACATATTTTATACCTCAAAGTCACCAAACCACAGTATTAATAATTTATATACAACTATATTCACATGAATAAACTAAACAATTAATAAACAAACTAACAACCTATCTTAAAAAGGGCATAACTCAAAAATTTCACATTTCACTTAAACATGCCAAGTCATTGCAGCCTCCATCCCCGTTAGGAGATTAAGGTAGGCAGTCCCTCGCCTGCATCCATTAACCTGATTCCCAGGAAGTGTCTTTGTTCCCCTAATGACCGGATGGCGTGGGCAGAACGATGAGGTAGAGGCTTTTTAATCTAAGCAGAGTATTTGTTTGAAGAAGAGTATGTAGTTAGTTGTATAGTGTAAACTATTAATAATAGTAGTACTGAAAGCAAGGTTACGGTTTTCGCAAGTGGCATAGATAGAGGTAATAAATTGTCAAGTAGAATAATACTATCTTTGCTTTAATATAGCATAAAGTAATAATCAGCGGTTAGGCTTCTACTATTTGCATATTTTAGTTTATATAGCCTACTTCGCCTACATCAAGATTGCGCCTTTCACATATTTCACGTTTTGTTCCTTATAACCGCCGAGAGTGTATGAGGAGATGTATGAATGTCAATGAAGCGAAAGTGGTCTGTCAGGATCGGGACAAATGGGTATCCGTGATCTCTGCTTTCCCCTCTAGAGGGAATCAAGCGTGATGTGTATGTATGTGTGCATGTTCTTATTAATTCCATAGCACATATACACACTTATACGCACATATTTTATACTGATTTAAACCAATTTCACATTCATCGTATACAATAAACAAATCCCAATTTCTACGATTTTATAATATTATACTTACGCCCTTAGTAAAAATACATACATACATACACGTCACGCCAGATTCCCAGTAGAGAGGTAGGCAGAGATAACGGATCCCCATTTGTCCTGATTCAGACTGCCCACTTTCGCTTCATTGACACTCATACATCTTCTCATACACTCGGTGGTTATAGGTACTCCTAACGTCATCTTTTTTCGATAAAGCGTCTATTTGACTGTCATATGTCATATTTTCTTAATAAAAATAAAGTATATCATACATTTATTTACACCCCTTCTTCCATCGCTATTTTTATTAGCGTGAATATTGGGGTCCTGATGATATATAAAACATTGGTGACAGGTAACTAGCCCATCGCCTAATAGATTCCATTTACCTGTAGACTTTCTGTCGCCATCTAGACATAAAGAAGAACGGCAGCTACTTAGCAATCTTTTTACGTCCCAGACTAGCACGAGACCTAAAATATAGTGGTTCTAAGAAACCTTGAAGGCTTCGAGGGTGGTCGTCATAAGCAGGCTGTAGGGCAATATCCTGAGCAGAACAAAGCCTTTTTATTTCGTGACAACAGCGAAGGTTCTTTTTGAGCCTTTGTTAGGATTCTTGGAATTATTTCATACGTTTAGATGTGTCCAAATTACATACTTATATATCACGTTTATTTTTAAAGTGATGAGTAGGCAGATGTTAATGATGTCTATTATGGCGATCTTAGCTAACTTATTATTTCAGAAATAATAATATTCTTTACTGAAATATTAATTGTTATTTCATAATTTAATAATAATTTCAATAATTTATAAACCTTTGGTTTTAATATAATTTATACCTGCACACACATAGTACGGTAGCGTTACGAGATTGTCATAATTTTAGTGCTTTTCTACATGTGCGTATTGTGAATAATTTTGTTTTCTTATTACTAATTGCCTAGTTATGAAATGACAGGGAATCTTATTTAATACAATACTATCTATCATTCACTAGGCGATAGATGAATTAACCGTGCAATTGGCTAGCAACTGGTCACTAAAATACCTTTTGACATCTTAACACAATATTTATTTTTAAAAAGTGACATAGGAGATATTATATCTCCGAGCTTATGTTCAGCCCAAAAGGAATCAAAAGACGTGAACGATATTGGTACGTAATTGTATGTATGTATGTGTGTTAATAAAGTGTTTATTTCTTTGCAGATTATGATTGGCAGCAGGTGTCAGCAGGGTCGGCGTGATGTGGAGGATCTCTCTCGTGCTTCTTACACAGATAGCCTCCTGCTACTTCTCAACAGGTCGGTTTCTAGTTTGGTAACCTCCAATAGACATATATACTTGAATATACAAATAAATCAACCCGGAATATATATGAGTGAAGTGGAACGGCGGTTACGTATAGGCCGACCTAATAAGACATATAACAGTCAGATAGACGCTATATTGAAAAAAGGTGACGTTAGGTGTACTGTTTTTGCCGATCTTGACAAACTAGCTTCAATTCATAGATGATGGTTGAAAATTGACGGTGGATATTCTTCCTCCTTGAACTTATGAGTACCACCTACACGGTGGTTATAATTAGATACTTCTATTGTCACCCATTGAAGTGATGGACATAAGCTAAAGTTACAAAAATTGATCTTTTATTTTCTGTACAGTAATAGTGATATGTATGGTATTTTCACAATTTTAATTAATATGCTATAAGAATATAAGCATTTCCCAATAATAAGAAATAGATTAGAAATTTGAAAGGCAACTAGCATTTAATAACCTTTTGTATCTGTTGTATGTTACCATTTAATTTTGTTCCAGATTCGCCAACCTCCAACACAACTTTATTAGAACTGAACGAAATAGTCACTCAAACCCCATCACCAACAGATAGGGATTCCTCATCACCTGCACCCATCATGCTAAGACTCGGAAACTCTACCATAGATAGCACAAAGTCATTCAAAGTTCCACGCCCTAGTGAAGTGACATCTATTGTTTCAACACCTCAAACTTACACCACTATTCTACCGAATATCATATCAGTGATTAAGGAGAGAAAGCTACCTAATATACCAACAGTGTTTAGGAGTACCCATTTAGATCATGATAGAAGGTTTGGCCCCACTTTTGATGTGGCTGAAGATAAGGAAACCAGGATTGTGGTGCAGCTAGGTGAAGATGCGTATTTGAATTGCAGGATCAGTCTCTTGCAGGATAAAACGGTGAGTTCATAGAATTTTTTTATTCCTTAATCTGCCATTCACCACTAAGGTTATGTCGGCTCAAGTACAAACACTGATGCCATGGCGTTTGCACTGGTTATTCAGTCGCCATGGTTACGCAAATGCCGCCAGCCACTACAACCAAAGAAAAACGAAATCGAAGCTGCAATTTTTGCTTTTCCTTGTTCTTCGGTTCGTTCCAGTTGAGGATCCGAATATAAACCCAAAGCAAACATATTTAGATAGTTTGGCATCAAAATTGACTAAATATTCAGCCGAACGACTTTGCGGACGAACTATAGACGACTGTTCATAGAATTTCTTTGTAATAAATATGAGTTTTATGGTGAGGGAAAACTGCTTTTGTGCCAAAGATCCCTATTGCCGAAGTTTTGTTAAAAAAAATCTTTTCTAACCTATTATAAAATTGTCCGTGATCTCTGCCTACCCCTCTACAGGGAATCAGGCGTGATATGTATGTATGTATGTATACAATTAGTTTATGATAGACACTAAATCCGATTCTGCCCTGTTCAAAATTAACAATTAAAGTATGTCTTACTACTTTTACCTTTATTTTATCTTTTAAGGTAATTTTAGACTAGCATTCTTTTGACGTCCCAGACTAAATCAAAACACGTCTTACTACGTGTGTTTTATAACATACTAGTGACCCGTTCCGGCTTCGCACGGGTATAAAATATATAGACAACTCTATTATTTAATGCATGTTATGATACATATAAACCTTTCTCTTGAATCACTCTGTCTATTAAAAAAAACCGCATCAAAATCCGTTACGTAGTTTCCAAGATTTAAGCATACAAAGGGACATAAGGACAGAGAAAGCGACTTTGTTTTATACTATGCAGTGTTATGTATGTATTAGGTATCCTGGGTGCGAAGAAAAGCTAAGCAGGACATGCCAGAACTACTCACCGTGGGCGCAGTGACATATGCCGCGGATGACCGAATTACTGTCGCTAAGAGGTAGGGAATATTCTAGTGGTTACTATAAACTGTGTTATTCTAATGAAACTTAACTATAATTATGTAACTATAATATGTTTGCTTTCGACGACCTCCGTGGCGCGATCGGCGACCGCCGGAACGCTAATCGTGAGGACCCGGGTTCGATTCCCGGTGGAGGCAGAGTTAAGAACTACGCATTTCTACTGCTTTCCAGTCTGGTCGTTGATTATATATAGATATATGTATTTATCTATGTATAATATGTATATATTTGTTAAATATACGTTGACTAGTACTCTTAACACAAGTTTTAACTTACCAAGGGACTAGTTCAATTGGTGTAATAATGTCCAAATATTATTTTTATTAACTAATTACAATAACTCGTATATAACTCATCTATTAAACGCCGAGCGTGTATGAGAAGACTTATGAGTCTCTAGTAGGGATCCGTGATCTCTGCCTACCCCTCTACAGGGATGCAGGCGTGATGTGTATGTATGTATGCAGTAAAGTATAAGCAATTGCTTAAAGAATAGGCTTTGACTTCCTTTCATATCCCAAGAACCACCTGTGCTGGTCTGGGACGTAAAAAGAATGCTAACTAGCTGTCGTCCTTCTCAGCTTGTCGTTAAAGGCTAAGTGACTCGGGGTTAATGGAATCTATTGAGCGATATACTACTTACCTGTCATTTTGATGTATGTATTAAACCACCTTAAAAATTCTAATAAATACGTGCAAATCACAAGATTTTCCCATCTCTTTGTAAATAATTTCTTTAATGCTTAATGTAGGTTTTTATTTATATCTAGTACTATATAATGTATTTTTTCTGTCCTAGATATCCAGGAAACTGGAGACTCCTCATAAGGAAGGTGAAGCCTGATGATGAAGGCATCTACGAGTGTCAGATCTCTACCCATCCTCCAAGAGTGACTAGGGTTTATCTTCACGTCAACAGTGAGTATTAGATGTAATACAACATGAAAAACATATAAAAATGGTTTATTATTACATAATGTGATCTCTGCCTATCCCTGTACAGGGAATCAGGCATGATGTGTATGTATGTATGAATGTAAAAATGTTTTATTTTTTTTCACTTTTAGATCTAAAACATTTCATATCTATTTTATATATGTAGTCTTATGTTAAGGGTATTGTTCGCGGAAATGAGCGAAACGAGTGTTTTCATTTTTCAGTTTAAACCTATTTAGAACTTACTGACACCTATCATACTTTCAAGGTAGCATAATGAAAGACTGAAATTGATGACTGAAGTAGTTTCAAGAGTCAAATATCAATAATTACGTAAATATAAACGCATAAAGTTGATAAAAAATCAGAAAAATGGCGCAAACAGGGTTTTGTATTTTTTCGTTTATTTCGTCACGGAGTAAGATCTGAAATCAAAATATACAATAATGGGTTCTCTAAATACTAAATAATTTGACTAAAAACATATTAGGTCCTGTTTTATTCATAATACTGCAGTTTTCGTAAGTACAAAACGCCCAATTTTGGGCCGCCCTCTGTTTCATACATTTTTATATGGACATTTTACGCGTCCGCCGCGAGTCGCTAGTTTCAATAGATCGCGTTCAGAATTTGGCGAATGCCAGCGTGGGGAGCACGTCCATTTTGTTGGCGATCACAGCTAAACCGCTAGATAATCACACGAGATCAGTTATTTCTTAGTTCAATAAGTGAAATTTGGAAAACAATGTGTAATCACTTTGATGTTTGAGGTTATTGCTTATTATATTACAAGCGATTTTTTTCTTTCGAAGGGAACTGCTAAAGTTGATTTATTCTGCATGTATATTTTAAGAAGTATTTTACTTGATGCGACGCCATATTTGATATAAATTTATTCTTGTGTCATTTATGCCTATAACAGGTATGTCAGACATGATATGAAATAATCATGATAATTAATGTACATAATTTTGATTTACCGCTTGATGTTTCGGATATTATGATAAGAAGTTCAGAATATACATACATGATACCTACTGACATCACTTCAGCTTTCTTCCCAGTAGGTAGGCAACAATTAGTGAACCCCAGGATAGGTTGTTTATGGTGTATATATATATATATATTTATATTATGTATGTATGTATACACACACATATACATAATTATATATTATGCATAATGACCGTGACCGAATTCAGGGTAGTCAGAGTTTGAGTATGCATTTGTGATGCTCGAAATCATAAATACACATTTGGGATACTCTTTGGCATCTTGAATTAGAGTTTTTAGCGTACTGCAGAATAGGTTATACCGGTACCGGACAGATAAACGGAAAGAACGGCAGCCAGTTAGATTTTGTTTTTTTTACGACTCAGACTCATCTCTCTCAAGAAAGGTAGACCGCGGAGCAATTTTTTAGAGACAAATTGATATCGAAATCCGAATTCGGTCACTAGGCTCTCATAGCGTTATTGGAGGTCGCACCAAAAAAAATGTATAATTATTATACACATCCTGCTGCTCAAAATTTTGCTCAGTAGTCTTGTTTTGTTTGCCTCGGCAAACTTTACGCATAAATCGAATATTTGAAGTTCTTTTTCAGCTCAAAACCATACGAAAATACAAGCGCATTACTAGGCTCACAGACTCCTACAGGAGGTCGGGTTAGGGTACTCACTCAAGTACGTTCCAAAACACTATTTCTTATTGTTTCTATAAAATTACAATTATTTACCACAAGTGATTTATTATTTAAATATTGATTACTTTTATATATTTATGACTACAATGTTTTTAATATATATTAATAAATAATAAGTTGTTGAATAATCTGATTATAATTTATTAGTGTTTGTTTCGTTTACAACTCAATTGATACACGGAACGTGCATCCGCCATGACAATAAAGTTTGTTATGATTATGTTATATCAAGTTTGATGTGATTTATTTCAGTGTTTTTGAAACTATCGTAGTGTGGAACCTGTTTATATCGCAAACATAAATAACATTACATAAAATATCCCCTATTATCCCGCCGCATTGCTTTGTGAATCGATATTTATAGAAAAATGCTTCATGCATAAGAATTTACAAATGAAATAACAACAATTTGTCTGCAAGAAATCTAATTCATCATACTGATTTGATATTGACTTATATTAACTTTGATTTTAACTTATTTTAGATATAAAAACATACTTGGCCACTACTAAAACAGAAAGGTAACCTCAAAAGTATTTATCCCAGAGATAAACAAGGGGCTGCAATTGTTTTACACGGACTTGTTTCTATAACAAAACATCGACTTTGTTTTGGAATAAGGTGGTAGGTATCTGTAAGAACATACACACATCAACATGGTCTAGGGATATTTAACTCAAACCTAAATAACTAAAATTATACTACCTTTTAGTTAAGACACCTGTATCTGTAGTATTATATCATCTGTGCCTGTATATTAAATTAAACCTTGATTATTAGCCTATCTGATTAAATGAAAATATTTTAGTGAAAGTTGTAATTTAAAAAAATCTAGAACAAGAGAAAAACCTCTGATAAAACTTCAAACTAAACTTTATTTTTAAAACATTAAAACTTCAACATAACATTTACTTTTTTTTACTAAAATCGTGTTCCACTGAAAATCAATAATGTGTAGATCTTTCTAAGACATTCCTGACACATCTGCAGGGGTTCGGCATGCTTAAAACAAGGGTGTCAATATCCCGTTGTGGAATATTGTCCCAAGTCCTGCTAAGATGCAAGAAAAGATGGTTTTCACTGACAATATCTTCTGGGAAATTTCTTAGAGCTCTTCTCTGAAGCATATCCCAGGCATGCTCAATAGGATTTAAGTCTGGAGATTGCGCAGGCCAGTCTAAAGCCTGGACATTGTGCTGTTGTAACCAAGTTGTAACGATAAGCGCAGATAATTTGTCATCTTATTTTTTTCTGTAAGGCCAGTATTAAATCTAAATTATTATTAATTAAATTTAAATCTAATTCATGATACTGATTTGATATTGACTTATATTAGCATTAATTTTAACTTATTTTAGATGAGTGAGGGGGCAGTGACGGAACGCTGGACAAGGTTACTCGCTAAAAATAGAACTCATTTCCATACACAGGAAATAACTTACACTAATCAGTAGATGTCCATACCTAGTCACTAATCAAAGTGTAATGTAACCTTAATATGAGCATTTATAAAATTAAATAATAGGTACCTATTATTACAAACAATATTTTAGTGCAGTAACCTTTACTTACATACATTATAGACTATAACTAAATTTATAGTATACTTATTTCAGGAGCTTATGTAAGTAGTAAATTGTATATCAATACACGATGTGTGTTTGCAAATTTTAACATCTACAGAGAAAAAAAAAAGAAACTTTATTCACTACATTAACAAAACACAAACATGGAAAAAATATAGGTATGTAAAAAACCATTGATGCAGTGAAAAGGTGCTGCCTCAGTATACGATGCAGCTAGGCTGCAATCACTGGTCCTCCGGCAGCACCCAATTCGGAAACCGTCACAAGCTGCATAATATAATAAATAACAAACATACACAAAATAACTAATTTATAATATACAAATATAATACGAGTTCGGCTGTAGCCCAGTGGCTAAGAACTCGGACTTCGTATGAGAAAGGTCCTAGGTTCGAATCCCGACTCTAGCATGTACCAATGAATGAAATTTAAATATTTGTTTTTAATTTACGTATATAATTTACAGTCGCTAACGGTCAGGAAAAACATCGTGAGGAAACCTGCCTATCCCTCAGGATAGGTAATAGTCAATGCCTATATACGGCGATACGGTTCACTACCTATCACGTTGGGTGTTGTCTATCTAGTGAGACGCGTGCTTCGAATGACCCATACCTAACATGCCTTCGAAATTTCGGAGATGTGCATTCAAGCCTCAGACTACCCCGCCATAATAAAAAAGGAGTGTGTATACACAAATCGTGAAGCGTATGTATGTATATAATACGCATACATAAAATTAATACACTATAATTCATAATCATACTTCGGGCAACATAAACAAGAACATATATATTATAGACATGTAGATAGATATAGGCACACACATACACAGTCATACATATTATATATACATTATAAACAGTAGTAACATCGTATAAACATACATTAATATATTTCATACACATACACATTTATTCAAACTCATATATGTATAGAAAGTAAAATATATAACTATGGTATTTGCACTGACAAGGTGAGACATTGATAGGAGTTAGGGTAAGGATTTTTGTTGTTCGAGAAGACAAGCCTTATACCTAAGGTAGAAAGCTCCCCTAGAAGCAACTTCGCGAATAGGTGGAGGTATTTCATTCCAGCATTTGGACGCAGAGGTACTTACATCTGGTGCTAGTTTCTATACCAAAGAGCAATTACAAAGGTTCGTGGTCTAAACCATATTTAAACGTAAAAGAATAGCTGACAGTTACAGATTCCGAGAGCTAATAATCATCTTACTACTTTCATTTTAAATACGCCAGACTGTTACTATATCAAATTAACAAATAATAAAATAGGTAGGTACGCTTTGTGAGGTCAGGTGTATGTGTTTGAGTATGCCGAGAAGACACATCATCGTGACAAAACAACAAGCAACAAGACAATTTCAATGCATATAATTAAATCGTAGTTACTAAAGTATCTGAAAACTATCTACGAGTGCGCAGTGTTTATAGTTTTATAATCCTGAATAGGTACAAAATACTGTGCTCACATTACGTCGCTGCCGCCGACCCCGATTGATATGGCTACGTCACATCCCACATCCCTTTCGGGGTAGTCAGATGTTAAGTGGCAACTAAGTTTTTTTGCATTTTTTTGTCAATCGAAACCCAATCGTTACCTGATTATCAATAGCCAATGTAATAGGTGATTAACTAAGTCCTTACATAACCAAACCAGGTTCCCTCACTAAAACAACAGCACGTGAACAATTTAAATGGTCACCCATCCAATTACTTTCCACGCCTGCGTTGCTTAACTTCGGTGATAGAACGAGAACCGGTGTATAAATCACAACCGTAAAATCCTATTTTACGATCACAACATAAAATATTTCAGCAAAAACATTATTGACATTACATAACACAAAAACAAATAATTGACAGTATAATAGTAGTTTATCAGGATCAAAAGATATCTGTATGAAAATCGAGACATTTACATTTTTCGCACGACTGCCCGCCTATAAAAGTCTGTGATCCCAGTACATATTCCGTTTGTAAATTTAGTCGCAAAATCAAGCAGTATTAGGGCAAAATAAAATTAGGTTTTATGCATTGTAACGAGTTTACACTTAAATTCATGAGCTCAATTTTATTTCAATATGTGTAGTGTGGGTAAATGTAACTAATAAATTGTATGACTACTATATCTACAATATGGTAAAAAGTATTGTAGAATAGGTACTTATATAATTTTACCGTGAATGAACTGAATTAACCTAGGTAATCATAATACTTACGCATATGAAAAATGACTACAGCCGATCTTTCGTTGAAGAACATATTTTATTTCAAAAGCATTATAATCTAAAAACATAGTTTTACAAATTCGTTAACCTTTCGGAGTCAGTAAATGAGTGGTTAGGTAGTTGCATACCTACATACATACATAATGTAATCAGTACTAGCATCATTACAAACACTGGAAAACTTGAATTTATTTCGTGTTGGATTGATTACCATCTGGATTTGGGTGAGAATATCAGTTTATACGTTACATCATATGGAAACGATACGTATTTATTGATATAACTATCTGCAATTTACACGCCGCGGCGGCGCGTCGTCATGATCAAAACTATCTGTCACGTTCGACAGAGAATATCTGCTAAGAAGTCGGTCTGGATTGTCGAAAAATCATCACAATGTTTATTTTATGTTAGATAGATAGATAATGTACGTTTTATTTAGCAATTAAAAAATTGTCTTGCAATCGGCACACTATTGAGTTTAAAAATCAATTATATTATTAATATAAAACTCCCATAAACGTTTCGCGATGTATTGAAATTCGCGCCTTTTTATATTTTATATTCTGTCCAACCGCTAAAAACAGCACTAACGCGCAATGTACTCAGCGCTGCTGCGCTAGAAATTTCGGATTTTTGACAGTTCGTGAATTTATTTTTGGAATACAATACCCTTAATCTGAGTTTAGATAGAACGTCAACAAACTACCATTTTATACATACAAGCTAAATGTTGTGAAAGGCATAGTTTATTAATCTAATTAATGGATGGTAAGTGAGATGGAAGCGCGGTAACGTAGAGGCTGGCCCAATATGACATATGACAGTCAGATAGATGCCATTTCGAATAGGCGTTACGTTACAAGTATCTGTAACCGCCGTGAGTGTATGATAAGGGGTATGAATGTCAATGGAGCGAAAGTGATTTGTGAGGATCGGGACAAGTGGGATGCGTGATCTCTGGCTACCCCTCTACAGGGGACATTGCAACTCCATGCTAAAAAGTGACAGAAGCTATAATACCTCCAAGGTTCTATATATGTATGTATACTAATAATAACCTTACTTTCAAGCACCCCAAGTCTGGGTAGTAGACGAGGCTGGCAACCCCATCTCAGAGAAGTTCTACGAGGCTGAATCCACGCTGTCCCTGGTCTGCAGGGCGCGTCACGTTGACACTCCTGCTGTGGTCACATGGTGGCACGAAGGACTCGCACTCAATGCGAATACTACCAGAGGGGGGATCAAGTGAGTGGTCACATTTTTTTATATACTAGTAACCCGCTCCGGCGTCTCACAGGTATAAAATATATAGCCTACTCTACTATTTAATGGATGTTATTATACATATAAACCTTCCTCTTGAATTATTCTGTCTATTAAAAAAACCGCATCAAAATCCGTTGCGTATTTTCAAAGATTTAAGCATACGAAGGGACATAGGGACAGAGAAAGCGACTTTGTTTTATACTATGTAGTGACTATGCCTCTATGTCTCTGACGGGATAAATAGAGACTATATATTGACATCTGGAACAATCATGGCAAATCTCTTGCTTCACTCACATGAATTACGCTTCTCATACATGCTCTTCTGTTCTTCTCACTACGTACACCCGCCTGGATAAGAATGTTTCTAATTTGATCTTTCTACTTTGGCTTTATAGATTTCTTTTGTAAACCTTAACTCATACTTTTTTGTATTTTCTCGGTTTAAGGAATAACTGGTTCTTTTTTAAAAGACTTTTAATTTTGCTCGCATAAATGTGTTTTATATTTTTAATTCCATATAAGAAATATAACTTAAAAATTTACATCTTAAAAACAAAATACAAAAAAGAGCGTATGAGAAGGTAAATGAGATGATATATTTTACAGGTATGATATTATGTAGTATATACGTGGTTTTTATAAATAATAAATATGCTACTATCCTTAACACACATCTTAATTGAACTTACGGATCAAGGGGATAATTCAATTGTTCTAATAGTGTCCGAAATATACTATATTGAAGAATACAATTACCTTTAAAAAATACTTTTTGCAACCTTAACCATCCCCTGCACAGTATTCTTCTATATCTCCTAACCAGACCAATTATAACTACATCGTCTTACACAACACATACACACATATACATATATACTACATCATTTTACACAACACATACATACATACATATAGATACACCATACAGTTGAGTATGCATGAAGGGAATAGCTCAATTGCAATTTCTACTCAAACGGTGAACGTAACTAAAGTCCGATGTAGTGTGAATCACACTTGACCGACCATCGGACCTAAGCTTGATTGTGTGGATACATGTGCTGGTTTGGGATTCATAGGGAGTAAACAGCTGTTTGTGTGTGGAATAGTTCGGTATCTTGGGAAATATGAAGATTAATCATTTTTATACATACATAAGTGGAATGGAAGAGCGGTTCCGTAGGGACCGGCCAAATATGGCATATGACAGTCAGATAGACGTTATATTGAAAAAGGGTGACGTTAGGAGTACCTATAACCGCCGAGTGTGTATGACAAAATGTATGAGTTAATAAAGTGAAAGTGGTCTGTCAAGATCAGGACAGATGCCTACCTCTCTACAGGGAATCAGGCATGATGTGTATGTATGTATGTACATTCGCATCTTTAAATTCCTTTCAGCTTCGACGGAACCTCGGAGATATAACATCCCTTAGGTCACTTTTTAGCATGAATATTGGGTTTTGTCATAATGGAATATTGGCGATAGGTTGCTAGTCCAATCGCCCAATAGATTCCATTTACCCCTAGTATCTTGTAAGACTAGCATGGGACTAATATATCTTTAATATAATAAGGGTAGTATTTAAACGTACATCAAATAATATGAAAATGCTCACTAAAAATACTGAATTGTACACCAAAATAATACAGTCCCAACCCAAAACTAACTTTTGCTGTACGTTTAGCTATAATTTGGTGTAGATTTCAGCATTTGATATGCATTTAATTATGTTTCAAACAATATTTGACGACCTAATCGTGTGTTCCCTGGTTCGATTTCCGGTGGAGGTAGAGTTAAGAACTACGCTTTTCTACTGCTTTCCAGTCTGGTCGTTGATTATATATGCTATATATGTACATATTTATATAATATAATAAGTATATATTTCTTAAATATACGTTGACTAGTACCCTTAACACAAGTCTTAAATGTACTTACCAAGGGGCTAGTTCAATTGGTGTTATAATGTCCAAATATTTTTATTAATAACTCTTACCCCTTGTTGCAGTATAAAGACAGACCACGTGTCAGGCGGTGCAGATAGTTTGCTGCGTCTCAACCGTGTGAACGGGTCGGATGCAGGCAACTATACCTGTGCGGTACACGGTGCTAAGGCTCACACGGTGGCTGTTCATGTCCTTAATGGTAATGTATTGTACTATAACCTGACCTTATCAAATCACATTATGATTAATAACTAACGGGACTTATCGCGTAAGTTTTTATATAATATAGTTACCTTTGTTACTACGGTGAAAGTTAGCTTTAATACTACGGTGAGGGAACATCGTGAGGAAACCTACCTGTTCCCCGAACAGGTAATAGTTAGTGCTTGTAAATGGCGACATGGCTTACCACCTGTCACATCGAGTACTGACTATCTGGTCAACACGTGGGTTTGAGGTGGCCATAGAATTACTACCTTCGCAATTGCGGAGATGGACACCTGAACATCTGACTACCCCGCAAGGGTTAATGATCGTGAATGCGTTTGTCTTTTTTGTTTGTTTACCTTTGTTAACGCGACGTTTCGGCCACATTGCAGCAGTATTTAGTAGTTACAGTATGTATGATTAGTAGTAGTTGCAGCTGCAGTAGTCTGCCCGTGACCATGGCTGCTGCAACGTAGCCTAAACGTCGGGTTAATAAAGGTAACTTTATTATATAAAAACTTACGCGATAAGTCCGTCCGTTAGTTATTAATCATGAGTATAAATTGCGAATCTCTTACAAGTTAAATTACCTGCCTTGCTTACCAAACACATATATACAGGGCCCTTAGTTAAGTGGTAAAACGCTAAGTGGATAGATAAGGATGGAATTGATTGTATTTGTGTAAAGATATCTTAAAAAAGTAGATAGGCTTATGTAGAAAAGTCAAATAGGTGTAGCGTTTATGTTAAGGGATCAAACTTAAGTGATTTGAGACTAGTAGTGTATATTACACACGACATACCCGGAACCAAAGCAATTGGTGACCAATTTATTAAAATCTTAAATATATTTAACTTCGTTTGTCAACAATATCTAATATGAATGGCATCATAACTACCATAGTAATTAATGCTAAAGTTGAGGATATATTATGTATCAAAGGTTGTCTCAAAGGAAAGAAAAACGTTAATATATCGCTAAGGAAGTTTAGCCAAACAATCGAAGTTGTGATAGCATTTATATACAATATTCATTACAGTTTGCTAGCCTGTCGCATAAACTCCTCTTAGACAAAGACAAACGCGTCCACGACCATTAAACCTTGCGGGGAATTCAGAGATGCAGGTAGCCATCTCCGCGATCGCAAAGGTAGTAATTCTTTGGCTACCTCAATATTTGACAGGCTGTTAGAACATCGCACAAATGTTCCATATAGCCCAAGACCCTTAGCTCTTACGACATGCTAGGAAGAACGGCATGAAATAAAGGCTTTTTTACGTACGAGACTAGTCAACTAGTTAACCCTTGCGGGGGAGTCAGAGGTTCAGGTGTCCATCTCCGCAATTGCAATGGTAGTAATTCTATGGCCACCTCAAACTCACGTGTTGACCAGATAGTCAGTACTCATTGTATCAGGTGGTAAGCCATGTTGCCATTTACAAGCACTAACTATTACTTGTTCGGAGAACAGGTAGGTTTCCTCACGATATGTTTCCCTCACCTTAGTATTAATATAAATAAAACAAAGATATGGCAATCTATCTTCTATAAACACTTTTAAGGCTATTATATATGTACATTTAATCAAGAGTATCACAAACCGAATAAAGGAATACAAATGTAAATATTGATGTTCCTGTCTTTTCGATTAATGAGAGCACTCAACTGAGATCGCTGCAATTACAATATTTATGAGAACCTTTTGTCTTTGTTGTTGCCGGGGTTACGAAAATCGAAGCCTCCTTGAAAGCCTGCTACATACATATATAACAGGCTTTATTTCGATTGGTGTAGATCATTTAAATGTCCTTTTACATAGTTTTTGGTGTGGTTCTTTGACAAACAGTAAGATAAATGTAATGATGGCATTCGTAAGGATCTGTGTTGACGGTTTGCTAATCTACTGTTCAATAGCTTTCCAATACTATATTGATAGCTTTAGTATTTTTTTATGATAAGGTTAAATCGGTAATAACTTTATCATAAATGATAGTTTCATATTGTTAGATTTCTTGATCACGTTTCAAATAATTCGTCCTAATACAAAGAAACATCGTGTTTGGCTCTGTGAATTTCATTTGACGATGGGTTAGCAAGGTCTTACATATCATGCCTGATTCCCTGTAGAAGGGTAGGCAGAGATCACGGATCCCCATTTGTCCCGATCTTGACAGATCTCTTTCGCTTCATTAACACACATACATCTTCTCATACACACTCTAACGTATTTCTAACGTTTTTCAATATAGCATTTACTAACATTTTCTACAAATCCAACCTCGATAATTACACTAAAATTTCCTAACATGCTATCTCCAAAGTACTGTCACCTCCACACAGAAAAAAAGTTTTATATTTCACTTAACCCCACATCCTTTGTTCCAGAAGAAAGCCTAGCCGAGCTACATGCCAGCGGGGAAGCTCTCCATTCACTCACTAGTGTAATAGTGCTATCATTGACGTCTCTATACTTGAACAATAGTGAAGATAGTGTGTTTACGTTGATGAGAATTGTTGTTGGACTAGCCGAGTGGGTAAAGGGAGTTTTGTGCTTGAAAAGTTTAGTGATAAAAAAGATGTTAACGGACATTTGGACCACGTGATTGGTTAAGGCACTGTACAAAGTAAGCTAATAAATAAATAAATATAATTGTTTAATATACGTGTTTTTTATTATACGAGTGTTGAACACAAATTGAACTAGCACCTTGCTAAGTTAATTTAAGACTTGTGTTAAGGGTCAACGTATATTCAAGAAATATATACTTATTTTAAATAGATAAATACATAGCATATATAATCAACAACCAGACTGGAAAGCAGAAAAAAAACGTAGTTCTTAACTCTGCCTCCAAATCCGGGATATATTCTTTTGGGAGATAAGCTAGCAATCGTGTCTGGTTACAGGTTCCATTATGATATCGCAACCCCAATATTTATTCTAACAAGGGACCTAAGGAATGTGTCTTTGAGGTTCTGTCCACCTCGAGAGGAATTAAAAGTCGTGAATGTATATGTATGCATTTATAAAATATAACATTTTAGTGAAGAAAAACTACTCTTCAAAATTAGCAATAGTCTTTATTTCTAATGGAAATTTGAAACACCACCTGTCATTTTGGGTGCTCACTATCTGTCTATCTATCTGGTGAAACGTGAGCTTAGTAATCTATAGACCTTGAAGATATGACGATGATCAATCAAGCTTCAGACTATCCCAACACGGTTAATGGTTATAAAACATATGTGATGTTATATGGTTGGTGACGTCAGACGTATCACGTTTCACGGTAGTTTGAGTCGTTAATACAATGAAATGAAATGGTTTTTATTCAACTTAAGGATTATAAAATCACTTATTAGAAGTTAAAAAGTAACAAAAATTTATCCTTAAAATAACATAATCTTAAAAAATGAAATAAAACTATTGGCATTTCGTAAAGGAAAACCTGCAGAGAAGAAATGCCAAGAAACTGCAGACATTATTCAACACTAATTCAATACTAATATTAACAACTAACGGGACTTATCGCGTAAGTTTTTATATAAGAAAGTTTTTATTAGTATAGTAAGTATTTATTAACCCGACGTTTCGGCTACGTTGCAGCAGCCATGGTCACGAGCAGACTCAATAAAGTAAAAAACTCAATAAACTAAATTAAAGACAACTTTATTACATAAAAACTTACGCGATAAGTCCCGTTAGTTATTAATCATTAGTGTAAATCGCGAATTTCTTAAAACTATAGTATTGCATTTATATATCATACATATCGACCGCAGCTATTAACAATGTTGCATCTGCAAAATGGCTACTTTACAGGACGGCCGTTTAAAGTTTGGAATGTGTATAAAATGAACAAAAGTCAATGTATCTTAACCAAATTTGGTAAAGTATATTTATTTTAATAACTATGAGTGGTGTTGTATGTATTTCATAAAAATAATAATTACAAATGTGTTTAAATGCACATACAACATTCTTAGCTGCCACCTATGACATAAATTTTGTTGGATATGGCACATCCATCATTATTACCGAAACTTTAACTTCTCGTTTTGGTCGGATGTGGCACATGCATCAATATTATCGGAACTTCTACTTCTGGATTGGGTCGCATGTGGCACAACCCACAATATTACGCGGAATTTGATGGCAATTCTTTGTTGGATGTGCCATATACTTCATTGTTGTCGGAAAAAATTTGTCGTCGTGCAAAATAAAGGTAATCATATATCTTTATAAATTTATCGTGATATGGCCCGGTCTCACATAATAAAATTTATTATAATGGCCCAATAACAAAGTGCGATATGGCAGATCCCCCGCGCGCGCACGCATCTGTACCCCTCCCACGCCCCGTTAATAAAATCGTAAGATATTCTGCAACATTATTACCCGTGCAGAATCAGCAGATCCAGCTTTGTTAACCTCAAAAAACAGAAACTGTTAACTTTAGGGTAATAATTTTTGGTGGGGTTGTAGATAATGTAATTTTAAGGCCTTTGATGCAATAAACCGAAAATCGGAAAAATGTAGATCCCACTTTGTTAATAGCTGTGGTCGATATGTTTCTTTGTACGTCATATACGCATACTTTAAAGTTCACTAGCATTATCACAAGTGTAGTGAGCAAACCAAATGGTTGCGAAAAGTCTATATAAATTTTTTTTTAACTCAATAACAATACATCAAATGAATGTGACTGTAGCCTAACCAGCAATCAAATGATATATTCCGAACAACAACTGAAGGGGGTCCCAATAAGAACACGTATCGTGAAGCTGCAATTACACCAAGATGAAACGTCACATTACATCATCCAGATATGCTATTTAGATGCGACTCTTGACTCTTAGTTTAAAAGCCTTAACTTAGTGTAGTGTAGTGGAATATATTCGACAATGGACTACGAACCGTGATCTCTGCTTACCTCTTTATAGTAAAAAGCGGCGTAGTGTACAGTATATATACATACATAAAGTATCAGTGCTTAGATATTTGAGTTTGAAAAAGCGAAACACATCTTCATTGTTAGTACATAATGTTTGAGGAGGTGTATGAGTGACAATGAAACGTAAGTGGTTCGTCAGGATCGGGACAGATGGGGATCCGTGATCTCTGCCTAACCCTCTACAGGTAAAAACGTTGTGTATGTATGTATGTTTATATATTCACACCTCTTATTCCCATTAGGATAAATAAATAGAGTGCTTGTCAATGGCGACATGGCTTGTCACCTGTCACATTGAATACTAACTATCTGGTCAACACGTGGGTTAAGGTGGCCATAGAATTACTACCTCCACGATTGCGGTGATGAATACCTGATACTCTGACTACCACCAAGGGTCAATGGTCGAGAACGCGTTTGTCTTTTTTGTCCTTAATTACTTAGCTTATACCTACATTATATCGAAGTATCAAGGTATCGATTAAGGCTGTTTAAACAATTCCTAACCAGGATGTCTTAATGACAAGAAATCCACCGAAGAATAAGACGGAAGCATCTCTTGTTTTTTCCATCACTCGCCGAGCATTAATTAGGATTAGCACAGGCCATAGAGTTGAGAGAATGGATTAAGAGTTTATAAAGTCACTGTAATAATAATATTTGAACATTATTACACCAATTGAACTAGCTCCTCGGTAAGTACATTTTGAAAACATGTGTTAAGGGTACTAGTCAACGTATATTTAAGAAATGTATACATATTATATATAGATAAATACATATATAGCATATATAATCAACGACCAGACTGGAAAGCAGTAGAAAAGCGTAGTTCTGAACTCTGCCTCCACCGGGAATTGAACCCGGGACCTCACGATTAGCGTTCAGGTGTCTAACCGATCGCGCCACGGAGGTCGTCATTATTGTAAATAAAAAAAATAGATTCACAGTATTTAAATACACTAAAATCATTTAATAAGAAAATCTTCTTTCTCTTAAATAATTGCGAACTGTTTGGCTTATATAGGCTGATTGATTGATTGATGCGGATAGATGACAACAGATAGAAAAATTATATTAATACTTTTTTAAAGTTATCCACCATGGTCAGTTGCTTAATATTTGTGAAGCCACGATAAGTGACGTTAGAAATACATACACATATATAAAACTTATACCAAAATAGAAAATGTGACTTCGTGAATTTCTAAAGGATTTCCTCAAAAGAAAAATAAACATTCTTATCAATTGTCCTTGTAGGAACATACTCGCATTTTTCCTTATCATATTAATCCGTCATCTTATATTTAGGGATAAATATGTAAAGAATTCATAAAAAAATCCTATATTCGCCGAGTGTGTATAAGGAGGTCTATGGATGAGTGTCAGTGAAGTGGTTTGTCAGAATACGAACAGATGGGGAACCGTCATCTCTCGCTACCCCTTTACTGCGATTCAGGCTCTATGTAAACTCATAAAGCGACTATCTGTCACACCGACATCTTATTTAGCTACAACCTTCTACAAGCCTAAAAAAAGGATGATGCGTATTGGCTATTCAATTTCAATACATACATTCACGTCCCCAAATCCCTTTCGGGATTGACCAAACCTTAGGAAGGTAATATTAGCGCTATCATTTTATATAAAATATTAGTCACTAGTTGCTAGCCCATCGCTTAATAGATGCTTTTGCCCCTTAGTTGCTATATACTCGCATATAGGTGAGGTTGCTAATCCGTAGCCCAAATGATTCCATACAGGCCTTCTAATTCGTTGCCGGTATAAAAGGCAGCTAGTTTGCATCCAATGGACCTCAGACTAGCATTATTAACCCCTAGTCCTTTCTAATGTTCCTAGTCACGTTGGGTGTCTATCTAGTGATACGCGGGCTTCGAATGACCCATACCTAACATGCCTTCGAAATTTTGGAGATGGGCATTCAAGCCTCTGACTTCCCCGCCATAATAAAAAAGGGAGTGTGTAGACACAAGTAATGAAGCGTATGTTATGTATGTCCTTTCTGACACTTTTATGTCTACAATCCTTTGGTTGGAACATCAAAAGAGTCTCAGTGGCGCTTATAAGCCCCCGGGGCGCCAATTAAGCTGAGGGACTGATTGAGCGAATCGACCCCCGATACAGATGGATTCCACTTTGAATCTGTTCGCCTGGTACCTTAGGTGTAGCTTGGGTATTCTTTTATGTGAAACTAGCTGCCGTTCTTTACGGTAAGTTTAGGTTGTAGATTACTAGAAGTTTACTTTAGTAGATTATTTTGTATTTTACTCTCACAATGGTGAGGGAAAACATCGTGAGGAAACTTGCCTATCCCTCAGGATAGGTAATAAATAGTCAGTGCCTATATACGGCGATACGGCTCACTACCTATCACGTTGGGTGCTGTCTATCTAGTGATACGCGGGCTTCGAATGACCCATACCTAATATGCATTCGAAATTTCGGAGATAAGCACTCAAGCCTCTGACTATCCCGCCATAATAAAAAAGGAAGTGTGTATACACAAGTCGTGAAGCGTATGTAAGTATGTTTACTTTCATGCTTATTATGCCATATTTAACAGTCACTACCATACGAGTAAGTCAATGATTAATAACTAACGGGACTGATCGCGTATGTTTTTATATAATAAAGGTAACTTTATTATACAGGGTGGCGCATTCAAAACGGTCAGTATGGGAATGTCTGAAACTATAAGAGATACGAAGATTTCTTCTCAGGAACCATGTCACCGATTTTGATAAAAAGAAAAACTGCATTCATACTTTCTTTGAAAAAACAACTGTATCCACTACGGGAATCGAACCCGGTTGCATTGAAAAAATAATTTGGCCCTTTTCACTTTTTCTTTTTAAATATCGATTGTGTAGGTCTTAAGTTGTAAATGTCTCTATGAAACATGGTGTCGAAAATGAATAAAATGCATTGTTTTGGCATACTTTAGTTTATCATGGTAGTTTACATACTCCGTAACAATATTCAACAGACATGTCAAATTGTCTCTATGGCTGTTTGTACTTTTGTACTTCCCTACTTGTAACATGCACCATATCATGTGGCATTAGCATTGCATTAATCTTTCAAGGAGGTTTTGTTATCTACAGTAATTAAAAACTAACAATCTATTGAAAAGTCCACTTAAAGTGACGTGTTAAACCATATTAGAAAATTTCTTGTGGGATTACGTTAAGGATAAATTTTACAAAATAAGCTATGACACCATTGAAGACCTAAAAGTAGCAATAAAGTCAATTATAACGCAAATTCACCACATGAAAATACAAAATTCAGTAGTAAGATCGTTACCTAAACGTGTTGAATATTGTATTGAAAACAACGGTGGTCACTTAGAAAACCTACTATGATAAACTAAAGTATGCCAAAACAATGCATTTTATTCATTTTCGACACCATGTTTGATAGAGACATTTGCAGCTTAAGACTTACACAATCGATATTTAAAAAGAGAAAGTGAAAAGGGCCAAATTATTTTTTCAAAGCAACCGGGTTCGATTCCCGTACTGGATACAGTTGTTTTTTTCAAAGAAAGTATGAATGCAGTTTTTATTTTTATCGAAATCGGTGACATGGTTCCTAAGAACAAATCTTCGTATCTCGTATAGTTTCAGACTTTCCCATACTGACCGTTTTGAATGCGCCACCCTGTATAAAAACATACGCGATAAGTCCCGTTAGTTATTAATCCTGAGTGAAAATCGCGAATCTCTTAAAACTATGAGTAAGTAAATGTTGTACCTATTACACTGAAGTGACTTGAATAGAAAGCTAACTAGCTGCCGTTGTTCCCAGCATGTTACTGAAGGTTACTAAGAGTGCAACTAGTATACGCAATCTACGGGGTGATAGCCTAGAAACCTGATATGTCTCATATCAATGTCATCTCAGTCGTCTATAATGCGTCAACAAAGTCAGCAGCTCAGTGAAAGTTGAAAATACAAATAATTATTTTCGGCTGCATATTTAGTCAATTCTGATGCCAAACTGGCTAAATATGTTCGCTTTGGGTTTATATTTGGATCCTCAACTGGAACGAACCGAAGAACAAGGAAGAGAAGAATTGGAGGTTCGATTTCGTTTTTCTTCGGTTGTAGCGGCTGGCGGCGTTGGTGTAACCATGGCGATGGAATAACAAGAAGTTCAAACGCCGTGGCATCAGTGTTTGTACTTCAGCCGACATAACCTTAGTGGTGAATGGCTTAGTAAAGAATAAAAAAAAATGTCATCTCAACCTGGGTAGTTGCCAAAACTGAATAAGAAAACAAAACAAAAAACAAACGCATTCACGACCATTAACCTTTGCGGGGTAGTCAAAGGTTCAGGTTTCCATCTCCACAATTACGAAGGTAGTAATTCTATGGACACCTTGAACCCACGTGTTAACCAGATAGTCAGTAATCAAAGTGACAGGTGGTCAGCCATGTCGCCATTTACAAGCACTAACTATTACCTGTTCGACGAACAGGTAGGTTTTCTCACAATGTTTTCCTTCACCGTATAATTCGATGCATTTCGTAAATGTGTTTTTATTACGAAAATGTACATAGAAATTCATTTGCAAAAAAAAATATGTAAATTTAAAAACTGAATAAAGAGTTATTAAGTCTCGAAGATTCTGTTTAATTAGGGAATTAATGTGTTTTTCTATGAGTATGTTACCCTGGTACTTAAGATGTTCGTGTGAAAGAAACTTAAAGGTACCGGAAGGAAACGCATATATTTCGAATGGGAAAACTTCGTGAGGAAACCTACCTGTTCGTCGAACAGGTAATAGTCAGTGCTTGTAAATGGCGACATGGCTTACCACCTGTCACATTGAGTGCTGACTGGTCAACACGTGGGTTGGAGGTGGCCATAGAATTACTACCTTCGCAATTGCGGAGATGGACACCTGAACCTTTGACTACCCCGCAAGGGTTAATGGTTGTGAACGCATTTGTATTTTTGCATAGGAAAATGGTAGCTACTTACATTCTATTTATGTCCACGCATGATACATACACATTTTTCTTTCATATCTTGGGTACGATGAATATATTTCAATGTCTGTTTACACGTGTCTGAATCCGAGGTTCACTGCCCTAAAGACGGTTGACACAAAAAAGGATTTTTATTTCCATCCTGACCGAAATATATTCGTAGAAAATAGAATCGTGTACAATTGTATTATTATTGCTTTATGTTAGCATGTGATTGCGTTATTGTAAATAGTTGGTTCTTCCCTTGCAAGATACATATCTACACACATAATTCTCAGAGGGGTAGGCAGAGACCACGGGACCCAATTATTTCCATATAGCCCTATATACCCCTATATACGCGTATATTCAGGATCATCAACCCTTGCGGGGTAGTCAGAGCTTCAGGTATCCATCTCCGCAATTGCGAAGGTAGTAATTTTATATATCATGGTATATTTTGACTATTGACAAAACATGGTTTCGATTTCATCATGTACAAACTTTTCTTAAATTTTATATATGTTTCTGAACTTCTGATTACCCCACAGGACAATTTTATCGTGAAGTATGTATGTGTGCTAGTCTGGTACGGTTAAATTTCATGCAGTTCTTCCTAGCATGTCGTAAGAGATAACTAACGGTCTTAGTCTATATGGAACATTTGTGCAATGTGCTAACAACCTATCAAATATTATTATGCCTATCATATGACATTACAGCCCAACTATTCATGTTAAAAAGTAGTGAATGTATATGTATATGAATGTAAGCATAGTTAAGAACTACGCTTTTCTACTGATTTCCAGTCTGGTCGTTAATTATATATGCTGTACTCGTATATGTATTTATCTATGACTAGTACCCTTAACAGATGTCTTAAATGTACTTACCAAGGGGCTAATTCAATTGGTGTAATGTCCAAATATTATTATTATAATAAGTGACCTCGGATATATTATGTATCCGATATTCTGTCCACCTTGAAGGAAATTAAACGTGAATGTGTATGTATATGATTGCAGAGTACAAATAGGATTCCTATGTCAGCTAAACCTATCTAGTATTTGTCTGGATCTAATCTAGACTTCTTATGACAAACTATTGGGTCGCCTCCAGACATCCCAATAGATAAAAGCCAATACAGTTTTTGCTGAATCTATGATTCTTAGAAATATCTAGACATTTGACAAAGGGATTTACAAATGCTAATATCTATATTGTAATAAATATTTAAAGTTCAAAGGAGTACATACATATACATTCACGTCCTTCAATCCCTTTTGGGGTGAACAGAACCTCGGAAAAACGGTAAAATCTCCTAGGTCTTATTTTATTTAGGAGGTATATTAACTGTGAGGAGTATAAATAAAAAAACGTTGATTTTTAAACCACATTGTCAAGAAAAACTCAAATACTTTCACGATTTTTAACTCTTGCGGGGTGGTCATAGGTTCAAGTATCAATCACGGCAATTGAAGCCTTTAGTCATTTATAGCTTATTTATTATAGAAAGCCCAATAAGATACATGACAGTCAGATAGACAACATATTGAAATAGGGTGCCGTTTAAAGTACCTATAACCACCGAATGTGTATAAAGAGATGTATGATTGTCAATGAGACTAAAGTGCTATCATAATCGGGACAGTCAAGGATTTCTGATCTCTGACTACCTTTCTATAATGAACCACAATAGATGTGCATATATATGTATATATATATATATATATATATATATATATATATATATATAACTAATTGTTATGTATGGTATTATATAACAACACGCCGTTCGGACAGGCAGTTAATTACATTTCTTCGACGTCCCAGATCAGCACAGGAGTTAGGTAAACTTTTCATTAGCCTAAGCAAATTGAACAAGCTGGCAATTGCAAATTAGTCTTTCGGAGAATGTCTAGCCTTAAATTAAATACTAACTTACCAAGTGGATCGTTTAATTCGATTCTTATTTAGATGTATAAACATACATATATGGCTTTATATTTATGTATTTTATCTATTTTGATGTGAACAGTTACAGGGAAATAATATACATACATACATACGCTTCGTGACTTGTGTATACACACTCCCTTTTTTATTATGGCGGGGTAGTCAGAGGCTCGAATGCCCATCTCCGAAATTTCGATAGCATGTTATGTATGGGTCATTCTAAGCCCGCGTATCACTAGATAGACAGCACCCAACGTGATAGTTAGTGAGCCTTATCGCCGTATATAGGCACTGACTATTACTTACCCTGAGGGATAGGCAGGTTTCCTCACGATGTTTTCCCTCACCGTTAGCGTTAATAAGAATGATTTAACATATTATGTCAGTGCTGGCTATCTACTGAAACCCGGGTTTTAAGTGGGTGATAGACGTACATACTTAAAGTACGCGGTTTGTAAGATCGCGAACTTACTCGGCTCGACATTAGTGACATACGTGAAGCTTACTCATTCTATTCTTCGACAGAAGAAGCTTTGTGTTATTTAGGAATTATATCGTATTACATTTTGAAAACTAAAAAAATAGTATATATAAATTTAAGTGTGTATATCTGAGACGATGTCAATAAATATATATATTAAACTTCTCTCGAAACTTTGTATCCATTTCCACTTACGCACCTTGTTCTTTGACGTATTAATTTTTCACGTCTCCCGCCAAGTCTGCAAAAAGCCGCATGAATTATTCAGCCGGTGACCCGCCAAAATATGATGTCGCGCCAAAATATTAAAGGCTACTCGTCACTTACTTTTAGGGCCTTTCAAGTGTATATACGTATGGGTTAGGAAATATATAGGTAATAGTCAGTGCCTATATACGGCGATACGGTTCACTACCTATCACGTTGGGTGCTGTCTATCTAGTGATACGTGGGCTTCGAATGACCCATACCTAACATGTCTTCGAAATTTCGGAGATAGGCATTCAAGCCTCTGACTACCCCGCCATAATAAAAAAGGGAGTGTGTATACACAAGTCGTGAAGCGTGTGTGAGTGTGTTAGGAAATATATTAAGAAACCTACCTATTTCTCTAAAATAATAAATAGGTAGAATAGGTTTTAGTACATACATACACATCACGCCTGATTCCCTGTGGTCGCAGAGATCACGCATCCCCATTCGTCCCGATCCTGACAGACCACTTTCGCTTCACTGACATTCATACATCTTCTCATACACTCTCGGCGGTCATAGGTACTCCTAACGTCACCTTTTTTTCAATATAGCGTCTATCTGACTGTTATATGTCTCATTAGGCCGGCCCCTATGTAAGGAGGTTATAGTTTGTGATTGTATACGGTGACATGGTTTCCCAAATGTCATATTGTATACTGCTTATCTGGTTAGCACGTTAGTTCGCCGTGATTTGTACCAACGAAGGATGTGAAAATCTCTCTAAAGATTTCGCGAGGTTGACATTGGTTGTTAGTATTTATCTAAAAGAGTAACCAAATTAAGTGGCTATAGAAATGTAGTTTAGCTTCGTTCAAGAATTATAGAAGGCGATTCTCCTTTGTATAAAAGTCTTATATCTGTCGTTTTGATGTACCATTCTAGCAATAAATGTATTATGAAGAGGTTCTCATGTTAATAAGAAATACACCTACATAACACTTTATTTACACCCAGCTAGCACGAGACAAGCACTTTCTACAGGCTTTTATTCACCGCCGCACTAACACTGAAATCTTTTGAAGAATCTCTCTCAACGTCAAATGGCGAGCCGACAATTTGCATTCATTTTTGAAAAGTAGGGTCTTAGTCTACTAATGCGTTTTAGCACAATCGCAGTTCAATATCACTGTAAAATTGTAAAGTTAGCAGTGCTTTAGCAAAAGCGATAATTTTCACAATTGAAAGCAGTAATAGTAACAAAAACTGCTTTAAAAATGGCTAAATATTTCACTTTCTCAATTCCACGAATAACGTCACACTGTTAGTCAAGTGACATAGAAATGATATTTCGCAAACGGCATTAGTGGACTCGGCCCCTGGATATTACGGTGCATGCATTATGCATTAATAAACGACTTCCGTTACACGGCTAAGGCTGTTATTAAAGTGGCGAGAACGGGAAGTCTGAATTCAGATAGGCGAGGGAAAACATCGTAGGGAAACCTGCCTATTTTTGTGTATAGGCAGTATCTAGAAACGGTAATGGACTTATGACTTATCATGTTAGATATGGTTGTTCTAATTTTTGGACTAAAAGTGGCCAATAATCATGGAAAAGATGAGATAATAACCCAAGCCTTTAACTATCAATAATAAGAATCTTATGTAACGTATTCTTTAAGTGATCTAAGACAGGGTAGGCCGCTAGACTATAACTTATTTTATTATTATTATAACTTATACATATCAAATTGGAGCATTTTTCTCAAGGCGAGTGTACGTAGTATGAAAAACAGAAGAGCATTTATGAGAAAGTTTATGGTTGTGAGTGAAGCAAGAGAGATTTGTCAAGATCGTTCCAGCTGGCGATCTCTGCCAATCCCATTGGGGACGTAGAGGCGTGAATAGAATAGAATAGTTATACTCTATTTCTCTGACCACGCCAAAACGACTAACATTGGTGATTTAGTATGTAAGGGAAAATAAATAAGGATAAGATTTTTTATTTCACAATAACGACTGAATCCACGGTAAGTAAGGAATGATACTGGTAAATACTGACGGTGTATTAGTTCGACAACCTCCATCGTACACCATTGTGCTTATTCCAACCTAAAAATAAATAAAACATATATAAAAAACTACGCTTTAGAACTTATAACAACAATGTAACAGAATTTTCAACATACATACATACACATCACGCTTGATTCCCTGTAGAGGCAGAGATCTAGATAAATATTCCTTTGTCAATCTGCTATCATTCACCCGCATAACGTGTCCAAACCATCGAAGCATGCTTTTTTCAATCTTAGTCACCACATCTTCTTTCAAACCGCAACCTTCCCTTATCACGCTATTTTTAATTCTATCATTCAATGTCACTCCTAACATGCTTCTCAGTGACCCCATTTCGACGGCATTGATTCTAATTTCATGCTTCTTTTGCCATGCCCAACTTTCACTACTTTTTAACTTTTAGACTTTTCTACTGGCTGTCTTTCTTTCCGGTATGTTGTAGGAGGGGACTAGGGCTAAATGGTATTTATAGGGCGACGGTGTAGCAACCTTTCACTAAAATTTCATATCAAGTCCATTACAACCTCAACACTACGGTGAGGGAAAACATCGTAAGGAAACCTACTTGTTCCCCAAACAGGTAATAGTTAGTGCTTGTAAATGGCACGGCTTACCCCCTGTCACATTGAGTATTGACTATCTGGCCAACACGTGGGTTCGAGGTAGCCATAGAATTACTACCTTCACAATTGCGGAGATGGACACCTGAACCTTTGACTACCCCGCAAGGGTTAATGGTCGTGAACGCCTTTGTCTGTTGTCTTTTTTACAACCTCAATCAGTAATTCTTAGTTTGAGCAAATATGTCTCCGAGGTTCTGTTATCCCCATAACAGATTCAAAGGGTGAAGAGAGTTTGTCTGTAGCCAAATCCTTATATAACTTAGAATACTACGTTTGATCTAAGTTAACTAACTTGGGGCGTGGTCAGTACCTGTGTGGCTACATGAGGGAAAATACTGAAAGGAAATTTAATTATACTTCAGATGTTAGTGAGATATTAAGCATATATAGGTAGACTTTCGCTTCATCAATATACTAGCATGAGAAAACCTTACGTCAATATCTCTAACACTTTATTCCAACGTGTACACACACACAGTTTATTTTCGTGTTTCTGCACACCCCAAAAAGGGATACAGGAACGTAAATGAATATGTATAACTTTTGACATTCCTCTATGTAATATAATATGATGATATTTGAAATATTCAAAGTGTTCGAAGTTATTTATTTATCTTTTTTTATAGTTGCTTCAACTGCAGCGGTCATTAGCGACTGTTACAAAAGGGTACCATTAGGGCATTTATATCTTATCAAATACATATTTTTTTCTTAGAAATAGTAAAATTAATTTTGCTATAATTTGTTCCTTTACGAGACTATTAAAACTTTATCACAACTATATAGCTAACAACAACTAATACAAGTTATATAACTTAAAACGAAGGGCTTAACAAATCAGTAATTGTATATAGATATAATAAAAAAAAATTGAATATAACTATACTCATATTTATTTACCAGCCTCATACTAATCTAGGATTGAAATACCTTAGCTATGCTAAAATATCTAATAGAATCTGTTAAGTGAAAGGCTAGCAACCTAATCGTTACCAAGGAGATTTGCGTAACCAAGATTCTATCCACCCCAAAGGGACTAAAACCCGTAACTAAACTCACCAGTACAGCAGCAGAATTCCTCACCACCACCAGTGGACCACCAGCATCTCCGTCACAAGTGCTGCTGGCATCAGCAACAGCACAAATGTTGCTGATATGGACATTAGGGACAGAGAGTTGACATTCAGCATTTGATATGATCTTGACTGCTTGATGGGTCAGTTTTGATGTGGTTGGGTTGAGAATTTGATCTAGAAGGAACAAGTTTGGTGTATAATTTGGTATGAAGATGTATGAGTTCAATCGGCTTATGTATAATACGTATACTAACAAACATATGTGTGTATATATATATATATATATATATATATATATATATATATATATATATATATATATATATATTCAGGTTTCAACGTACCTAACGGGATGGGCAGATATGTACATAGTTCATAAAAAATAGTATTTATATGTAGATGTTGTTTATAAGTATAAGAGATAATTTCTCTAGCCACTTTGAAATGACATGTCACATAAAAGTCACATATCCTATGTCTATGAAGGTAGACAGAATCTCTGCGACATAATTACCATTATGATAATAGCCTTTATATTGGTGCTGTAATGAATGCGCTTAACCCTTTTGATATATTTAACCCCTAATTTATCAGACTTTCTCATCAAACTGGTAAGATAGGCGCTAGTCAACTTTAACCTACATGCCAAACTATAGATGTATATTACTCACCATGCTGACTCCGTCCATAGCCGGACATGATACCAGCGCTGCCAAAATAATCTTCAGTAGCTTCATTCATACTGGGCAGAGATATCGCATTGATGTTATCTAAAAGGGAAAGTAGAGAGGGATATAAGAATAGTATATTTGAGCTACAAATGTATAAGTTTTTTTTTCGACATACATACACACATACGCTTCATGACTTGTGTATACACAATCCCTGGCGGGGTAGTCAGAGGCTTGAATGCCCATCTCCGAAATTTAGAAGGCATGTTAGGTATGGGTCACTCGAAGCCCGCGTTTCACTAGATAGACAGCACCCAACGTGATAGGTAGTGAACCGTATCGCCGTATATAGGCACTGACCTACCCTGGGGGATAGGCCGGATTCCTCACGATGTTTTCCCTCACCGTTAGCGACTGTAAATTATGTACTAATATTTTTTTTTCTATTTTGTATAATAATTAGTCCTATGTTGAGACATCTAAGTACTTACCGTTATGTCGAAGGAAGTGACTAAGGGACTAGGAGTAAGTTCACGATCAGTTATCCTTGCATGGTGGTCAGGGGTCGACGTTTCATCTTTGTAATTGCGGAGGTAGTACAAGGTCACCTCGAATTCTCGTGTTGACAAAATTGTACGCAATGTGACAGGTGGTAAGTCATGTTGCCATTTACAAGCACTGACTACCTGTTACGGAAAACATGTAGATTTCCTCACGACTTTTTCCCTCACTTTAGTAATCAGTGCATTTTGTAAATATATTATTACGTATTAGGAATATGTAAATACAAAATCAGTAAACTTCATTGTCATTGGTACATACTCCGAGATTTGAACTCTGTACCACTGATACAGAGTACAGCCTTAATGACTAAGCTACACTGAATACACTAAGCTACACCAACAAAACGTTATACTTTCTAGTACAACGTTATAGAACAAATGGCGCTGTGATATCTGCCTACCTCTCTACAGAGAATGAGGCGTGATGTGTATGTATGTACTTACTAGTATACTGTATTTCTGGTATTCTGACTATGGCAACGTCATATATGGTGTTTCCACCACCATTCCACAATGGATGCACCACCACATCACTCGATTCCACCGGGGTTCCACCAGACAGATTGTTGGAACCTGTTTTTAAAAAAGTTGTTAAAAGCTATATGACATTCAGATCAATGTAAGCTCAGTTATAGTTAGATAATTCTTGTTGTGACTATTTAAGTATTATACAAAACTGTAACGAAAATACAATTAATAAGCTGACTTATAATAAGCCATATGACAGTCAGATAGACGCTATATTGAAAAAGGGTGACGTTAGGAGTACCTATAACCGTCGAGTGTGTATGAAAATATGTATGAGTGTCAATGAAGCGAAAGTGGTCTGTCAGGATAAAATGAGGATCCGTGATCTTTGCCTACCCCTTTAATGTATGTATGTTGTTAAGTTCTGAAATTCTTTTTCGGGACGTAAAAAGAATTTTAACTAGCTGCCGTTCATCTCACCATATCGCAGGTAACTAAATGACTAGGGTTAAATGAAATATACTGAGCAAAGGGCTAGAAACCTGTCAACAATGTTCCATTAGACATCGCAACTGCAATGTACATTCTAAAAATTTACCTAGAATAACATATCTTAGGTTTTGGCCACTCCAAAAGAGATTTAAGGAGGTAAATGTCTAAGTATTTAAAATAAACATTATTATTAGAAGAACCTATAATCGCCGAAAGTGTATGAATACCATTGAAGCTAAATTAATTGAAATAGCCATTTAGTAAGTTCAAGTTAAGACAGGTAAGACTTTTGTTAAGGTTACTAGTCAACGTATATTTCAGAAATATATACATATAATACACAGATAAATACATAAAAACATCATACATACATACGCTTCACGACTTGTGTATACACACTCCCTTATTATGGCGGGGTAGTCAGAGGCTTGAATGCCCATCTCCGAAATTTCGAAGTCATGTTAGGTATGGGTCACTCGAAGCCCGCGTATCACTTGATAGACAACACCCAACGTGATAGGTAGTGAACCGTATCGCCGTATCGCCGGGATAGGCAGGTTTCCTCACGATGTTTTCCCTCACCGTTAGCGACTGTAAATTATGTACGTAAAATACATATATAGTAGATATAATAAACAGCCAGACTGGAAAGCAGAAGAAAGGCATAGCTCACGATTAGCGTTCAGGTGCTTAAGCAATCGCGCCACGAAGATCATCACAAATGTAAAATTAGTAACCTAAAACTATAGTCATTGACCGTCCCTGGGTAAGACCATTACTCCAGCATCTGGCAGCAGTGATCACCCTCGTCCTGGACAACAAGGCTCCACTGCAAACAGTCGTCCATCCTGTGGTCAGCGTCACTATGATGCCAGCCTGAAATGGTAATAATGATCGTGATTCAAAGTCAAAGGCAAATGTTTTTATTCAACATAAGTTCAAGTATACAGAACATTCATTGAAAGTCAAAACATTTGCCTGATACTGGTTGTCTCTCAGCATTGAAATTCTACCGTTGGTTCGAAAGCCCTGGCTCGGAGTACAACCATCATGAAACTCCGGCTTACAGGATTTTTTGCCCTGTGCCAGTTACAAAACCAAATTTAATAGAAACAATTATCTTTGCACATATAGCTTAGATGCACTCATTGCTAACCCTGAGCATCGGCAAGGTAGTCTCCGACCGCGTAGTAAGCGCCCCGGACTAGTCGGCCTTTAACTATTAGAATAGTCATAGATTAACATTTCTAAGTCTTGAGTGACTATTTAACTAGACAAACAGCAAGCGGTTTACAGTATGTATTGACCATTACCGATATAACGAGAAATAACTAGATTGTCTTTCATACGACCCCAATGATACATATTGTTTTATTTAATTATTTTTACAGTATCTCTATTATTACAGAAGTAACAGTTAGATAAACAAACAAAATAAAACTAAATATATACAAATTAAAACATTAAAAAACACAAAGTAAATATTTACACATTGCTACTAGTATCCCGAATTTAGCACAGAGAAGCAAAAACCCCAGCACACTAGCAACGTTGCCCCGCTGGATAACCAACGAACTAAATAGGCTTATAACATTTTGAGTCTCAGAATATAACGATCAAATAAGTAACCTACTGAAAAAGGAAGACGATAAAGTGCCTATAACTGCCAAGTGTGTATAAAGAGGTACATGAGGCGACATTGGAGGCCAGTATTGTGTAAAATGAGAATCCGTTAACTCTATCTACCCTTCTGTATGAAAGCTGGCGTGTATATAATAATAATAATATTTGGACATTATTACACCAATTGAACTAGCCCCTTGGTAAGTTCATTGAAGACTTGTTTTAAGGGTACTAGTCAACGTATATACATATTATACATAGATAAATACATATATAGCATATATAATAAACGACCAGACTGTATATGTCCGTATTATAACATAACGTCGGATGAAGGGAACTTAAGTGATTGCGGCAAAAGTTTAGGCTCTATCCCCATGGGAACTAACGCTAATGGATGTCTTATGTATTTGAATATTTTCTGCGTCAATTTTTGCAATGCAATTCGTTGCCATGGCGAGAGAAATACATTATGAGAAATTAGTGATGGTCAAAATATGTATCTTTCCTGGTTTAAAGTGACATTAATTTATAATACTATTTGGACATATGCACACAACCGAAGGTCTGACTATACCAAAGGGATATCTTACACATATATAGTTAAATAAATGAAAAATATACCTGATAATACACAGATTGAAGATCAGTAGCATCTCCTCCAATAATCCTTACAAAATCATCTTCTAAACGCTTAACTAAATCATTTTCTGTACCAACACTAACGTCATCATATGTAACATTATTAACTTCAAACGATAATATACCATAGAACAAACTTATAAGCAAAGCAAGGAACAGAAGTATGTTCATTTTAAATTTATAACGTCACGCAAGGTCGAAGAAATGTGCAACCTAGTTATAATTATACGGATGAATATTTTGATGCAATGTACACTAATATTAATTAAAATGAATTTAGTTATCTGCCTATCCTTTTAAAAAGAAAACGTAACGATTATGTATGAAACTTTATTTTAATATCTGTTAAGATAACCTTTAATTTTGTATTATTCCGTATAGTGAAGTTATATTACACTGAATTACAAGAAAGTATATTTATTAATTCCACTTTTATTCCAATGACTATAACATCACCCTGCTACTAACAGGAGCAATTATTATTATTAATTATTCCAATTAAAATTCACAAATATTTATACCACTAACTAGAAAATAAACAAAACATTACAAGACCACGAAATCACTGATTTAAATTAGAATAGATATAATTATTACTCAAACAGAGATTAGATTAATTGTAATTATCTGTTACCAACATACATACATGTTTACTGATATAAACGATATTAATTACAGGTAAAATGATTCATTGATTTGGAACAAATTAGAACAGGTACTCGTAATTTAATTATTCAGCTTGTTTAGCTAACTCATTATGTTTTAAAGATAATATAACTTAACATAAATGATCGTAATAAAAATACATTTACATAATGCATCGAATATTACGGTGAGGGAAACATCGTGAGGAAACCTACCTGTTCAGTGCCTTTCCGTGCTTGTAAATGGCGACATGGCTTACCACCTGACACATTCAGTACTGACGATATGGTAAACACGTGGTTCGAGGTGGCCATAGAATTAGTATCTTCGCAATTGCGGAAATGGAAACTTGAACCTCTGAACTTGAACCCCGTAAGTGTTAATGGTCGTAAACACATTTTGTTTTTTTATTATTTCCATTTCATTTTAACAAATGTATTCAAACAAACAATATACTTACGACATTCGATCCTATTCGGTGTGGACAGAAGTTCGGAGGTACATTATCTAGGTCATATTTTAGCATTGTTTTTGGGGTTGTGATTACATAGATAAAAATGTTCATGGAAAGCTGCTAGTCTATCAACGAATAGATTCAATTGTTGTTGCGTAGTTCTTTTGTTAACTACTACAATAAGCTACGAAGAATGGCAGCTAGTTAGGGTTAGTTTAACGTCCCAATTATTACCAATATTCATAAAATTTGCTTTTTCATGCGGAGTAGACAGACGATCGATGTTTTCCCTCAATTTTCCAGCTGATTAAGCTAACCTAATATTGACGGTTCACTAAGGGAAGAAACCAATCTACTTTGAACCAAAATAGCTTACAATTACTTTGAAAATCTAATATAACATAAGCTTCATTACTTGTGTCTCCACGAGGTAGTCATAGGTTCAGATATCCATCTCCGCAACTGCGAAGGTAGTAATTCCATAACCACCTCGAACCCACGTGTTGACCAGTCAGTACTCAATGTGACAAGTGCTAAGCCATGTCGCCATTTACAAGCACTAACTATTACCTGTTCGGGGAACAGGTAGGTTTCCTTACGATGTTTTCCCTCACCGTAGTATACGTTTCATTTAACCTACTCTTAGTTTAGTTATCTAAGTTGCAGAGGGAATCAAGATATTAATAATTCCATTAAGCCATCGACGTTATTAACACCCAAAGTTGAGGGGTTGTTAGATTGGGTGTGGATTAGACCCAATCGGGTAATTAATAGCTTGGACAGTTTAGGGACAAGTTATTGATTGTAATTTGTAGTCAAGGTCAAGTTTAATGGGTATTCCTATATTATTGTATTCATTTCAGGATATATACATAGAATATTAATAGTATACATCTTAGATATTTTCTTTTAACACGACTATCCCAGTCATGTTTATATTAATGTGCAATTATATACTTAGGTTGCTAGCCATTATTCAGAAGATTAGACAAATTATATTATGTAGGGGCTTTGAGTGGCTCCAACCTAAGATGCTTTCGAAATTTCGTAAATAAGCATTCGAGCCTCTGACTACCCCGCCACAATAAACAAGGGAGTGTTTTACAAGTCACAAAGCGTTTAAGACAAACCCGTAGTTAGGTTGTAAAGAAAGGCAGTTACTTTAAATTCTGTCTTTATCTCAGACTAGCTTACACCCTGTATGGGACTTATAAGTTCTTATCTCATCGCCCAATTGATACATTTGGCCCTTAGACCATTATACATACATAAACATCACACCCGTTTTCCCACAGAGAAGTTGGCAGATATCTCCTTCTTAGTCGTCGCGATCCCGACATAGTGAAATATAATCTATATCTTAGTTTATTATATACAGTACCGATTTAAACACTCAATACCGAAATTTCTCTTTTTTAAACTACTAATTGACTATCTAGTCAACACGTGGGGTCAAGGTGGCCATAGAATGACTACCTTCGCAATTGTGGAGATTGACACCTGAACCTCTGACTACTACGCAAGGGTTAATGGTCGTGAACGCATTTGTCTTTAATTACCGAGCTTGAATGTAGCGTGAAGAACATAAGAGCATGTATAAGAAGTTTGTGAGTAAAGCAAGGGAGATTTACTAAATCATTTAGGTGGCTGTCTATAGTCTCTGCCTATCCTATTAAGGTCATAGAGTCATGAATATAAGTATGTATGCTGTATCTATATATAGTATATGCTACATATAATAGTGATAACATAGTAGCTAAGTTACCAACTACCACCCTTCCAGTTTCGTAATAAACTTGACTAAGCAAATTCTCTAAGCCCACATTCTAAGGCATTAAATGATTCAAAGCTGATTATGGAAATAAGGTATAAGCATTAACCTTCACTCAACCTATTACCCGTTTGCTTAACGTAGCTATGAGCCATTAATAATTCTCGACGTCATCGCTGATATACGCCCGCATAGTTCGGAGTAAGGTTTAAGGAAGATAGCGTGATAATATGTGTGGATAAAGGGCTAAGATTAGTATGTAGATATAAACTAAAGACATAGTTAGATAAGGCATACAGAAATATTACATATAATGTTCATCTTAGAAGAAATAATATTTTTATAGAATTAAAAATAGTGTGATAAGGGAAGGTTGCGGTTTGAAAGAAGATGTAGTGACTAAGATTGAAAAGAGCATGCTTCGATGGTTTGGACATGTTATGCGGATGAATGATAGTAGATTGACAAAAGGAATATATATGAGTGAAGTGGTAGGGCGCTTACGTAGGGGCCGGCCTAATAAGACATAACAGTCAGATAGACGCTATATTGAAAAAAGGTGACGTTAGGTGTACCTATAACCGCCGAGTGTATATGAGAGGATGTATGAATGTCAATGAAGCGAAAGTGGTCTGTCAGGATCGAGACAAATGGGGATCCGTGATCTCTGCCTACCCCTCTACAGGGAATCAGGCGTGATGTGTATGTATGTAATGTTCATCTTAACACTATTTTCATCTAGTTCTATGCTAGTCTTAGACGTAAAAAGGGTTCTTCCAGCATGTCGTAAGAGGTGACTAAGGGACTAGGGGTAAATGGTGATTGGGCTAGCAATCTGTCACCAATGTTTCATTATGACATAACAATCCCAATATTCATGCTTAAAAGTGGCCTTTGAGATCGTCTCCAAGGTTCTGTTTACATCGAAAGGGATTTGAGGACGTGAATGTATATGTATGTATATATTTCCAACCCACGTGATAGCCAGCAGTTGTAGTGAGGGGTGGAAAAAAGACATACATTGAAAGCACTTACACAATAATAATTACTACATAAACTTAAATACCATACTTGTTATTAGAGTTTTGAGTGCCTATCTGCACAATTACGGCGTTAGTGATTCTATGGTTACCCCGAATTCACGTGTTGATCAGATAGTAAGTACTCAATGTGACAGGTGGTAAAGTTTCCTCACAATGGTTTTCCTCATTTGGTGTCAAAATGTAAATGGCACTTCAAAAAACTTTATTCGATAGAAATATTATTTGATCAGGGGATTGAATCTTAAACCTAACTATGAAATAGCAAAAGCTTCCATGCTTGAGCTATTCCAAACTATTCTGAACTTATATATACTCTAATTTACATAGCTTCACATCTCTGTCCCTTTTGAAGAGACCCTTTGGGACATAATATCTCCTAGTCCTCAGTTTTACTACCGGGGGTTTGTTGACATTAATATGGAATATTGGTGAAAGTTTGCTAGTCCTACGACTAATGAATCCCTTTAACCCTGCTCTCTTAGGCACTGGTTATGATATGATAAAATGACAAATAGTACGTACATAAGCATTCTATTTCAATTCAAGACTACATACGTTTATTTAAAGATTTCTGGTTCTAGAGTTAGCTTGATTCTAGCTTTCTAATAAACTTAAAGTATTAAATCTGGAGACATTTAATAAGGTTTTTTTGTGATAAGATTTACCTATCAGCATGTTGTAAGAGTTAACTTAAAAACTAGAGATCAATGAGATATATAGAGTAAAGGGTAACCTCTCATTTTTATTTGAAAATTATATTGCGAAACTGTACCAAAACTTATACAGTATAAAGAATTTATTTACAGTTAGTTCTAACTCAACTATTCCCGTGCTATTTTAAAAACATTACTAACTAGTTGTAGTTCTTTCCGGATGTCGTAAAAGGCAACTAGGGCACTAGAGGCACATAAAATTTATTAAAAGATGAGCTTGCAACCTGTCACCAATGTTTCCTTATGATATCACAACCTCAATATTCATGCTAAAAAGTGACCTAGAAGATAGCATATGTCCAAAGTTCTGTCTACCCCCGAAAGGTATTAAAGGGAGTGAATGTAAATGAATTAGATCCATACACATGACATTCTCAACTCAACATCCTTAACAGCGCTAAGTAACGACTATTTACATGCGATTAGAGCTAAGCATTCACCCAAATACCCTATCTAGCACTCAGTCTCAGCCAAGGATTCTAAATCAAGCGGAGGTCTTGCTAAACTATTCCAAATCCCTTCAAAACCACGTTACGTAATGACTTAATAACGGCGCTGTTTAACGAATATCTTGAGTTGGTATTAGCTTTACTGATTACTCAAACGTTTAGGCATTTAAGGAATGGGTTAATTTTGTGCGAATATAAATTTATAGGTATGCATATATAGACATTAAAAGTACTTTATAACCGCCAAGTGTGTATGAGGAGGAGTATGAGTGACAATGAAGCGAAAGTGCTTTGTCAGGATCGGGACTGGTGGGGGGATCCGTTATTTCTGCCGAATCAGGCATGAAGTTTATGTATGTAAATACGAGTATATACATTAGTATCTATGTTTAAATTTGTACCTTATATATATATATATATATTTGGATGTACCGTGTTAGTTGGAGCCGTTAAAGAAGGATAGCTAGGTTCTTCCGTCGTAGGAGGCAACTAAGAGACTAGGTTTAAATGTTTCAATATATCCCTAATGTTTACGCTAAAAGTGATATTATTGTGTGCGAGTTCTGTCCACCCCGAAAGGGATTAAAGAACGTGAATGTTCATGTATGATAGTTCCGGGCTCATGAAGGTAATATGATTATTTATGTATTATAGATATGACAGAATATTTATTTGTCGATTACATATCACATACACATATAAAATTTCTCAAGAAGAAAATAACTCTCCGAGGCTCTGTCCATCCCAAACGCGATATAAGGCTCTGGATTATCAACAATAGGGTTTACACTCATGAAACATATGTATATAAGTACAACTCGGATAAAAATAGTAGTAGTCCTTTCCCAATACAAAATATTTGCTCCCTGCCAACATATAATATAGTAGTGAACTGTCAGTCGAATATGATTTATTTACGATACATTCATCATATCGATACGGCAGACGTTTTGTGTATCGATATAGAATAGTAATAGCCTTTGGTAACAAAGTTTGTTAGATAATAGAATATATTTGACAAAAATATGAAAGATACATTCATATACACTGACGTCCTTTAATCCCTTTCGGGGAGGACAGAACCTCGGAGATCTTATAGCTAGATAATGGGCTTTTTATGTCATAACGAACATTGGTTGCTAGTCCAACAACCAATAAATCAATATGTCATTACGAACATTGGTGGGTAGCCCAACAACCTATGAATCAATTTAACTATTGTCCTTTAGTCGACTCCTATAACACGTAAGAACGGCAGCTAGTTAACATTATAAGAGTTAGTAAATTTTTTGGGCGGAAGAAATCTGTTTCATAACTCTATTTTAAAACAATTCCAATCGTTACGTTATTACAATGTTATTAAAATTGAATTGATAGAAAACATCAATCACGTTGGGTGCTGTCTATCTAGTGATACTCGGGCTTCGAATGACCCATACCTAACATGCCTTCGAAATTTCGGAGATGGGCATTCAAGCCTCTGACTACCCTGCCATAATAAAAAAGGGAGTGTGTATACACTCCCTTACATAAACATACGCTTCACGACTTGTGTATACACACTCCCTTTTTTATTATGGCGGGGTAGTCAGAGGCTTGAGTGCTCATCTCCGAAATTTCGAAGGCATGTTAGGTATGGGTCATTCGAAGCTCGCGTATCACTAGATAGACAGCACCCAACGTGATATGTAGTGAACCGTATCGCCGTATATAGGCACTTACTATTACCTATCCTGAGGGATAGGCAGGTTTCCTTACGATGATTTTTTTCCCTCACCGTTAGCGACTGTTAACTGTCGTGTATATGTGTGAAATTATTATAATAAGACTCCAAGATGCTGTCCACTCTAAAATTGATTCTTCGACCTCTGAATATGCATTTCACAATTCTGTCCACTATTCCTAATATTTAAACCCCAACTAAGTGAATGTATGACCATTATACCAAACCGTAGTATAAGCTCGTGATCCGTAGTACACGTCGTTCTGCTACGAGCTCTGTCATTAGGCCCCTATCTTATCATCAAACGGAAGCACGTCGGAGGGGTAGATAGACATTTGGATTCCTGAATTCAAATATACATGCTGTGCTAGTTTAGGGTGTAAATAGAATGTTTCCAGTTGCGTTTCTTTCAGGTATGTCGTATGGGAAAGACTTAGAGTGAATGGGATCTAATAAGCAATGGGTTGGAAACCTCTCATCAAGTTATGCTGTACGTGATCGAGGATGTGTGTGTCTGAAATTCTATCCAGCCTTCAAGAAATAAAAGACGTGAATATATATATATGGGTCTGCTATGCATTCACTATATGAGATGGATGGATATATATATATAAATACATATATATATATATATATATCCATCCATCAGTGAATGCATATATATATCCATCCTCCAGTGAATGCATTGCAGACCCATGAAAAAGAAAGGTTTTTTACCAAATGGGAATAGTCAACCTATTACGATTTACCATGACTATTATAGAATAAAAACTACGATTTAGGTACAAAAACGAAACTTACATCCCTTACCACCCCTAAAGGTTTCAAATGGTAGTTGGTTGATTTAAGACCGACTTAGGTCTTATTCAATTTGAGCTAAAGCACTATATTAGCCAGTGCCTATGAATAATTCAATAATGGATGGTCAACCCTCCCCTATTTCCAAACATCAATTTGAATTAATGGTAATCATAAGTTTCACGACTGGTTACTTTTCAGAAGGTACAGATATAAGGGTACACACGCTTTAAAACCGTATATAATATAGCTTCAGTGATTACTAATGTTATTACATCAATACACAGGTCGTCGAATCAAAGTCTATTGCATCGGATAATCAGTATTGAACGTAACTCAATTCAATACCATAGATAAATATATGCACGGCTCTACGTTCCTTAACGAGATAGGCAGAGAAATGTTATTTAAGCTATACACATACATAAACATTCACGTCCCTTAATTCCTTTCTGGGTAACAGATACTCGAAGATATGATAATATCTCCAAAGCCACTTCTTAGCATGAATATTTAACATCGATTAAGGGTTGCAATGCTATTTGGAACATTACTGTCAGATTACTATCCCATCGCCCATTTGATTCCATTCACCCCTAGTCCTTTCCCACGACATGTCGGGAAGAACGGCAGCTAGTTAGCATTGTTTTTACGTCCCAGACTAAGCTTGCAACTAGGCTAGTGTGTTGCAAAGTTGCCAGATCACCTACTAGCTTGTCACATATGATTTATAGGTCGAACATGAGTCATTATGAAGCTTGGGTAAGTTATGGAGGATGAATAGCTATTTCCAGACTTGAATGGTGACAATCGATTAGTTTGAAGGCTTTTACGGGGGCGGATTAAGGCTGCAAGTTAGCAGTTGTGTATACGTTTATCATATAGTTTGAAATTCTTATATACTTACAGTGCTAGCCTTAAAGCCCCGTGCTAATGCTACACTAATAAGGCAATAAGGCATAAAATGGGCAAACAATTTCTATTGGGCGATAGTCTAGCAATTGTTATTATCATAGATATGGTAAAACAAACTTATTAGGACTTTTCAGGGATTTTAAGATTAAAAATTACATACTAGAATTTTGTTACGAGTACATATATTTAACTACATACATAATTTAAGAATGTTTATTAACTTTTATTGCCACTTTATAAGATATTGTCACTAAGTTAAATCCCTTTCAGAAGTGACACAATATTTGGTAACTTACAAATATAACAATAATTACAAAGTGATAGGATTAATATCGAATATTGGAAACAAGGCGTTTACTTCTAGTCACTTATAACGTGCCTAAAATAAAGAGAGCTTATTACTACCCTATTTACGTAGACTAGAGCAAATTTGAACAAAGACTGCCCCATTGTAAGAAGGCTTTAACGACCGGTTTTCCTATATTTTTATGCTCTTACTAACCTTTCGGGCCCATATAATACAGACTTAGAGGCCAATAAAAGCGAACGGCCTCAACAAGTACCTTATAAAAGGTTGCATGTGTTCCAGTCATGTAATATTGAGGAGGTTCTATGGCGGAAGTGGAAACTACTACGAAAATTCGCAGTAGGAAAATTATAAGCTGTTAGTAACGTTTGGAATAAATAGTACTACGAGTATGTGCTATACGAACATAAAGTAAAACATAAATGGAATGCTTTTGTATTTAGGTTTTTAGATACATATGCATCCACCTCGTTTAATACCTTTAAGGGTGGACAGAATCTCGGATATATAATATCTCCTAGGTCACTTTTAAGCATGAAAATTAGGGTTGTAATGTCATATGGAACATTTGTGACATGTTTCTAGCTCATCGCCTATTAGATTCTATTTACCCCTAGTCCGTTAGCCTCCCATACGTCTCCAGGAAGAACGGCAGCTAGTTAGCATTCTTTTTACGTACCAGACTAGCACGGGACCCTTGTTTATATGTTGTTATAGTTTTAATTCGTAATATTTCATGTATGGATATCAGATCCATTATCTATTCATCACTTTCGTTGTATCACTGCGTAATCTCACATACGCTTCACGACTTGTGTATACACACTCCCTTTTTTATTATGGCGGGGTAGTCAGAGGCTTGAATGCCCATCTCCGAAATTTCCAAGGCATGTTAGGTATGGGTCATTCGAAGCCCGCGTATCACTAGATAGACAGCACCCAACGTGATAGGCAGTGAACCGAATTCTCATTGTAATCGGAATCTCATTATTCTAAATATACAAATAACCAGTTCTCCTAAACTAACGAGATATTTAGTAAAGAACTGGACCATGCTGACTAGCTGACATTCTTCCCGACGTCTCATAGGAGGCGACTAAGGTTCTAGGGGTAAATAGGTTACCAATGTTCCATTATGACATCGTAACCACAATATTCACTAAAAAGTGACCTAGGAGACATTATATCTCCAAGGTTCTGTCCACCTTGAAAGGGATTGAAGGACGTGATTGTATATGTACATATGTATATATTTCCAACCCACGTTTTACCCAGATAGTAGCTGTAGTAAGAAGTGGTAAAATGTTTTCATATTGAAAGCACTTATACAAAAATAATTATTACATACACTCGTGTACCTCGACAACCTTCGTGGCGAGATCAGTTAGACGCCTGAACGCTAATCGTGAAGTCCCGGGTTCGATTTCCGGTAGAGGCAGAGTCAAGAACTACGGCTTTCCAGTTTCGTCGTTGATTATATATGCTATATATGTATTTATCTATATACAATAGGTATACATTTCTTAAATATACGTTAACTAGTACCTTTAACACAAGTCTTAAATGTACTTACCAAGGGGCTAGTTCAATTGGTGTAATAATGCTCAAATATTAATATTATATATAAAAATATATATAACATACACTTAAATACTAATATTGTTATCAGAGTTTTGAGTGCCTCTCTCTCTCCAAGGTTCTGTCCACCTCAAAATAAATGAAACGACTGTATATGTATGCATAAAAACTCTCAGCAGGCAAACTCAGACAAACGCAACGACAACTTTGTCCTCTCTTGTTTTTATTTCGAGCACATTACGAGAAATAAAATGCCTTTGTAAATGGAAAACAGTGAAATTCATAACAAGATAAGAACTTGGCTCTTTGCCAGCCTGTAGCTGACATGGGGCAAATGGTTTCATGACTTCAGTCATGAATTTCAATATCGACGATGACACGGAATGTTAGTTTCGGTTCTTTGTATAGAAATCAAAGTCCGGATTGGTTTAAGAGTGGACGGAATCTTGATATATGGTCGCTTGCTTTCTTGTTTCCTTTTTGGCGTAGACAGACCTTCAAAGTCATTGTCGTTTTTAGCATAACTATTGGAGTGTATTTCTGTTGTTGGTCTGGGACGTAAAAAGAATGCTAACCACTTGCTGTTGTTGCACGCATGACGCAGGATGTGACTAAGGGACTAGGGATAAAAAGAATCTAATATTTGATTCGGTTAATAATAATTTAGAAAGCAGTCTAGTTGTCTCTTGGCATATGGTAGGACCACGAACCAAATATAAAGAGGACCCGGCGTAAGGAACGGTCCCCGTTACGCGGTGCGGAGTCCAAATGGCGTGTTTTAATTGGTGCGGAGTCTAAAAATGTGTAGTAGAGAAAAGATACCTGATTTGATTGGCCGATGCCGTGTTGTAATTGGTTGTAATATCTCCCCTCTATCTCGCGTACCTCGTTTCACCCCGCGTAATGCCACACTAGTTTCCATACCAATATTACGTATGGCCCACTCCTCTTATTAATTACTCCATGGGTAGGACTAAGATACATAACAAAATTTGTTTGTTGTTGTTGTAATATAAATTTGTTTAATGTTGAATAGCTCGAGTGTGAACCTAGTTATCAGTTCTCAATAAACAATAGTACTATAATCACACAAAACTAATTTTAATGACGTCTCATAGGTTCAAAGCAACCATAAAGGAATAGAATGATATAAGTATATGTGCTTTTATAAACAACAACAAAGTCTCATGTAAAATAACCTAAAAGGTGAGAATAGTTTTATACAAATAAATTTAAATTTTGCACCCTAAAAGCCTTACGGACATGATGTTATGCAAAACCTCCTTCAAAACTTCCGTATAACCTCCTTTCAGTGTATTCGTAGCAGAAATCACGTTCCCCTCTTAATTCGTAGTATAAACGTCCTGAGGCGTCGCGTGCATCCTGAGACTAGAGACTTCACTTTTATGCCAGACACGTAGTACGAACTTATACTTATGACTTGTTCTCTAGTGTGGTATAATAAGTATGATTGTTGTTTAGTTTTGTGGAATGGTTTTATAACAGTAATTCCCTAACAGGATAAGCAGATAAATAGTATCGCCACTAAGAATGATTCTGACAAATCTCACTTCCTTCACTCAAACACATTAACCTTCTCATACGTGCTCTTCTATTATTTAAACTTCGTACTCCCGCCTTGAAAAGAATGAATACGTAATTATTTATAAAAAAAAAAACATAATTCAAAACTGGATTTTACGTTTGTTCGTCTGAAATTAGTAATTAATTAAAATGATGACATTAGAAGTGAACTAGAGTGTATATAAATATCAATAAAGTGAAAGTAGTTTGCGTCCTTCAAAATCAATGCCCTTAATCTCTGCCTACCCCAATCACATCCCAGCAAAGATTCATCTGAATATATGACACCATAAAGCATAAAAGGATCACGGCCCCAATTCTTGTTACACCCTTTACGAGGTGCAATAAAATGAGTTATTTAGTACTACGACAGCCGCGTACTACGACTTTACGACGCTACAACACTTACAGCGAAATTGTATGGCGGAAAACGCGGTATGGCGTTGCCTAGCAACCTGTAAAAACAAAAAAATTGTGATTTAGATTGAATAAATTAACGTGGTTGTGCTATATATAAAAAAATAATAATAATTAATAAATTACAAATTAAAAATAATAATACAATGCGTTGAATAAGTGAATACGCGTTTGATATTATTATTTATTTTATAACATCACAATAAATAAGAATTGAATTTTCTTCTTACGAAATATCAATAGTTTAATTTAATTTATTTTTCAACCTTCAAAATATTTAATTTCAATTACTAATTATTCAAGACATTTTATTTTTCGTTTTTAATAAGTATGGTTGTTATATTGCATAACAAGAATCTCGTTTCAAATTTTAAAATAACTTATCTAAAGCTACATCAAACATACTTTTCATCAGACAATCATCACGGATACGCCCCAACTAGCACGGGATCCCTGTTTATATGTTGTTATTGTTTTACATAAAAATATTTTATGTAGTTATATTAGAGCCATTAATTATTTATCACTATCGTGGTATCACTGCGTAATCTCACATACGCTTCACGACTTGTGTATACACACTCCCTTTTTTATTATGGCGGGGTAGTCAGAGGCTTGAATGCCCATCTCCGAAATTTCGAAGGCATGTTAGGTATGGATCATTCGAAGCCCGCGTATCACTAGATAGACAGCACCCAACGTGATAGATAGTGAGCCGTATCGCCGTATATAGGCACTGACTATTACCTATCCTGAAGGATAGGCAGGTTTCCTCACGTTTTTATTACGTTTTCATACATACATTACATTTCTATTTTCATTTAACATACATCCATACACACTCACATATCTATCTCATTTAATAACTGTACAGAACCGTCTTCTCAACTTATATACATACATAAATAGTACGTATGAATAATTATATACCTCTCTTGTCACTGCTGAAGTGCAAAGGCAACATCCATCAGGCCTAATAAAGAAAGGGTTGCGTCGAGAGGTCGCCAAGCAAATAAAGGGTCCCTCTTAAAAGTATTTGATCAGGTGAAGGGTAGGTATTATTGCGGGTTTGGGGCTTAATAGGAAATGATCAGCTGCCTTTAATTGTGAAGTCACTATCTATATACTGTGAAGTTACATAGGTTTTGATAAAGCGGGAATAATGAGACGAAATATTTTTTTTATTACTGAGGTTCTGTCCAACCCCAAAGGGATTAAAAGATGTGAATGTATACATATGTATGTAAGTTTTCTTTTATCTGATCAGGTTCTTCTTGCGTCATCGGCGTTTGACTTGCAGGAGATGGTCACTTGCATGAATGAGTCCCTTAAGAGGAAAGGAATGAAAATTAATGTAAATAAAACAAAAGTAATGATCATATAGGGACTTCGCAAGACAGAGTGCAAGATTGACATAGATAATGAAAGAGTCGAACAAGTGAATGATTTTGTGTATCTGGGAACACTTTTTACTAATAACGGAAAATGTGAGGGAGATATTGAACGTAGAGTGTGTGCAGGTAATAAGATTAATGGGGCTATGTATAGTGTTATGGGTAGCTAGTTGATTTCTCAATCGGCACGTATGGCTATTCATAGAGCTGTGCTGGTTCCAACATTGACTTATAATAGTGAAAGTTGGGTTTGGCAAAAGAAGCATGAAAGTAGAATCAATGCCGTCGAAATTCGGTCACTGAGAAGCATGTTAGGAGTAACATTGAATGATAAAATTAATAATAGTGTGATAAGGGAAGGTTGCGGTTTGAAAGAAGATGTAGTGACTAAGATTGAAAAGAGCATGCTTCGATGATTTGGACATGTTATGCGGATGAATGATAGCAGATTGACAAAAGGAATATATATGAGTGAAGTGGAAGGGCGGTTACGTAAGGGCCGGCCCAATAAGACATATAACAGTCAGATTAATGCTATATTAAAAAAGATGACGTTAGGAGTACCTATAACCGTCGAGAGTGTATGAGAGGATGTATGAATATCAATGAAGCGAAAGTGGTCTGTCAGGATCGGGACAAATGTGGATCCGTGATCTCTGCCTACCACTCTACAGGAAATCAGGCGTGATGTGATGTGTAGGTTTTTTTTTATCATCAGATGATTATCTGTTTATATGAGTGACTTAAAAAAATTACAGTAAAACTCTACTTACCTTCAAGGAGATTGCCTGTTTAAAACATCCTGCCTAAACGGTAAGGCCGTCCTTCAAAGCCTTAAATTCGTAGCATAATCAAGAGGAATTTGTATTGAATTTCGTGAATAGGCGCTCTTAGCAAGCATAACATTATGTCCTCATCTACATTGTACAACTTGTTAAAACAGACTATTAATAACAGCTGACGGCTTAAGAGGTGGCTTTTATACTTTATTCAAGTCAATTGAACGTACAATTAAGACTTGTGTTGAATGTAGATTGCTATACTGTTATAGCATAAAATGATAATGTTGCCTCTTGTAAGTATAGTTTTAAGAGATTCGCGATTTATACTCATGATTAATAACTAGCGGTACTTATCGTTAAACGTCGGGTTAATAAAGGTAACTTTATTATATAAAAACATACGCGATAAGTCCCGCTAGTTATTAATCATGCCTCTTGTAAGGTACATAAAAATAGACCTATTTATTTTTCCAATCGTGGTGCATAATAACTGCGTTGAATTTTCTCATAAGATATTAAACACTCAATATTAAAGGCAATGTTGCATGTTGCATAAAAAAGAGGTTATCACCAATTCTGAATTATTTTTCACGATATTTTCTCTCACCATAGAAAAAAAGTAGTTTAAAGTCACATTCCCAAACCTTAAATTAAATCCGCTACTACTTTACATTTTTACTGTATGGGGATTGAGCCAAAACCCTTTAGTGTTCTTTCCTCGGCTTCCCCTATATACTTTCTGTATACATTTAAACTCGTGAACGCAGGCTTCCTCTTAACACCGATATCTGCTCAGTCATTTCTGGTTAAATCAATCACCTGCCGCTCGTAATGAGTTTGGTCCGTTAGTTGACGCTGATCGTAATTAGCTAGATGCATAATGTTAACGGCTATTTAGTGAGGAAGCTAGGATATGTCGAATTTACTAATTAAAATTGGAGTAAATTATGGTTTTGTAAATATATTTGGCTGAAAATGTGTTAAATTTATTATTTATTGACTTATATTTTTCTAGAAGTACGTTATAGGACAATAATTACATAGTGATAATGCACATATATACATACTTATATACATACTTACATATTGATATCCTTTTAATAAATAATAATAATAATTTTAATAATACATATAACAGTCAGATAGACGCTAGATTGCAAAAGAGTAACGCTAGGAGTACCTATAACCGCCGAGTGTGTATGAGAAGATGTATGAGTCTCAATGAAGCCAAAGCGGTCTGTCAGGATTGGGACAAATGGGGATATAAAATACTCGTAGGTTTAGTTTATTGGGCTCCGTGGTTTCCGCAATTAGTCCACACTGGGACCATTTTGCGTGATGTCGCTGACTATTCCAGCCAGCCCAGCACCCGCCAGAAGCGCAGAAGACGCCTAACGTCTTCACAGGCTTCCCGAAGCGACCCCGGTTTCCCAAGGATTTTAGCCCGATCTTCAGCCACGGCCCCGCACTCCAGGACAACGTGGCTAATGGTTTCAGTGGAGTCAATGCAGCCCCTGCACAGTGGGCTATCCGTGATTCCGAGCTTGAATAGGTGCCCGTTTAGTCTGCAATGGCCGGTGATATTTTCGGTCATCACACGCAGTTCTCTTCTCGTTAGCTTAAGCAATTTGTTCGTTAATTTGGGGGCCAACTCCGGAAAAACTTCCTTTGAATGGCTCGAGCCATCGTGTTCCCTCCATCTCAAATTGTGTAGTTCCCTGGTCCAGGTTCTTATCCATGATCTGAACTTGAGCTAAAGGGTAGGGGCAACAAAGGCTCCGGAGCCACTAAGGCCGCCCCCGCTCCTCTTCTTGCAAGCTCATCCGCTGCGTCGTTCCCAAGTGATCCACTATGCCCTCTAATCCACTGCAGTGTCACACTATTCATAATGGACACCTTGGTAAGCTGGAGATGACACTCGTGTATTAGCTTTGATGTTATTGTCGTACTGGACAGCGCCATCAAAACGGAAGCGCTGTCCGAGACCACCTTTATGTGGTATCCCTTGAGTCCACGTCGCAGAACGGCGACCGCCGCCTCGATAATTGCCACACATTCACATTGGAATATGGAGCTGTGGACCCCCAGAGACAGTGATATATTTATGTTGAGATCTATTGAGTATATACCCGCTCCAGTGCCATTATGGGTCTTGGAGCCATCCGTGTATATACGGACGTACTTGGTGTCCGCTCGATCTCCGTCTTCCTGCATGTTGATCCTGTAGTTTTTTTGCATTGCCCACACGGCAGGGATTCTGTCACACGATGCCCCCAACAGCGGTTCCCTTGCCAGGGCCCTTTTTAGTATCCTAGTGTGAGGACAGTCGCTGCGAGCCCAGTGGCCCGAGTTATCGATTCTAATTGCGGCCATAGTAGCTTCTTGCTGAATGTACAGATCCAAGGGCGCCAAGTAACATACATACACATCACACCTGATTCCCTGTTGAGGGGTAGACAGAGATCACGGAACCCCAATTGTCTCGATCCTGAATGACCACTTTCGCTTTTATTGGCGCTCATACACACTCGTCGGTTAAAAGGAATATATGTGAGTGAAGTGAAAGGGCGGTTACGTAGGGGCCGGTCCAATAAGACACCAGATAGACGATATATTAAAAAAGGGTGAAGTTAGAAGAATTTCAATATAGTTTAAGTTTATTAAAATCGTATATATCTTCAAGTTCAGTAAAGTGTAAACCAGGAACTTAATGTTACCGAATCGCTGAACATTAAAGAGTAAAAATAGGTCAAAATATTCAGGTCTTAGCTTATACTGAAACCTAAGCTGAAAGTACTATGTAATCTGCAGCTTTGCTAGACTTTAAGCTAAGTCAAATAAATGTTGCTAAGGCATGTTGTTGAACAAAATTAAGTAATTTTCCTTAACAAGTTCAAAGGCTTTGTTAATAAGTACTACATTATATCTTTAAGGCTTGTACAGTAATTGTTTCAATTAATTTTGAGATCATACATTCATGATTAATAACTAACGGGACTTATCGCGTAAGTTTTTTATATAATAAAGTTACCTTTATTAACCCGACTTTTCGGCTACGTTGCAGGAGCCATGGTTTCGGGACATGGACGTGGTTAGTTATTAATCATGAGTATAAATCGCGAATCTCTTAAAACTATAATAATAACAGTTATAGAACATATTCAAGTCTATTTCCCTATCATATCCCCTGCTAGATGGACCGATGACCTGAAAAAGGTCGCTGGTAGTGGTTGGCTGAGGGCCACGAGTGATCGTGTTTAGTGGCGTAACTTTGGGGAGGCCTACGTCCAGCAGTGGACTGACATAGGCTGTTTGATTGATAGATTGACAAGCCTATATACATACATACACATCACGCCTGCTACTCTTAGAGGTACCCCTTTGTAGTAAAATAAGCGTGATGTGTATGTAGTTATATAAAAATCTATAATTTCAACAACTTAATAAAACTAAGGATATCATCCAGGGTTTTCTCGTGTTCATTTCTCTATTATTTCCAAAATAAAAAAAGTTCGGGACGCAAAAGAAAGCAAACTAGCTACCAATTTTTCCGGCATGTCGTAGGAGGCAACTAAGTGACTAGGGGTTAATGAAATCTGTTAAGAATAAGCTAACAACCTGTCACCAATGTTCATAATATTCCCAATATTTATGCTATATTGTAACCTTGGAGATATTATCGTCACCAAGATTCTGCCCATCCCGACAGCGATTATAAGACGTGAATATATACATATGTGTGCTTTTGTGAGGTCTGAGAGGTCGAACCGTAGTAGCGGCGCGTTAGTTAGGGACGGGGTGCCCCTCGGGGACGGTGAGTGCGCCGAGGAGTTGGCGAGGTACTTCCACTCCGTGTACGGGCGCGATGAGCGGAGGCTTGACGTGCGCGAGGCGATGGCGGCGGCGGGTGGCTGCGGCGGCGCGGCGCGGGTGCATGTGCCCTGCCTGCGTGAGGCCGACGTCCGCGCGGCCCTTCGCCGCCTCCCGGCCAAGCGCTCCTGTGGCCCCGACGGCATTCCGCCGTACCTGGTTAGGGACTGCAGAGCGGCATTTGTGGGGCCGCTCCTTTACGTTTTCAACTTGCTGCTCATTCACCAAACATATCCAGAATGCTGGAAGCTCTCCAGGGTCGTGCCGATACAGAAGGGCGGGCCGGCGACGTGTGCCTCGAACTACAGGCCGGTGGCTATTTTGTCAACGTTTGCCAGGGTGTTCGAGGCCGCCGTGCAGCAGAGCATGCTCGCCCAGGTGAGTCCGTTCTTGAGTGAAGCGCAGCACGGGTTTAGGCCGGCGCACAGCGTGGCCACCAACCTCATGTGCTTCATGAATTACGTGGCTCCCAGGGTCGACGCTGGTGGGCAGGTGGATGTGGCGTATTTTGATTACCGGAAGGCCTTTGACACGGTTGATAATGACGTCCTTCTGAGGAAGTTGGCTGGGGTTGGTTGCACAGAGGGGCTTCTCACATTCTTCTCCCGGTATCTGGCGGGCAGGCGCCAGTACGTGGACTTCAGGGGTTCTGTGTCGCTGCCATACAGGACCCTGTCTGGCGTAAGCCAGGGCAGCACCTTGGGGCCCTTGGAGTTCACTATCGTCATTAATGATCTGCCCGCCGTGGTGGAGGATGCGGGATGCCTACTGTTCGCTGACGACCTTAAGCTATTCCTCAGCGTGGACGGCGAGGGCGACTGTGCGAGGCTGCAGTCCGATATGGACAGGGTCGCGCGGTGGAGTGCGGAGAACGGCCTTCGCTTCAACGCGTCCAAGTGTGAGGTGATGTCGGTCTCCCGGGCCCGCGAGCCTCTGGCGTATGCGTACCGGATGGAGGGCGATTGTGTGCGGCGCGTAGCGGGGGTCAGGGATCTGGGCGTGCATGTCACGTCTCGTCTCTCGTTCCGAGAGCACATTAAGACAGTCTGCAAGCAGTCCTACAGGAACCTGGGCTTCATTCTCCGTCGGTGCGCCCACTTCAACAGTCCCGGGGTGGTGAAGGCGCTGTACGACTCTTTGGTCCGCAGCAGACTAGAGAGTAGCGCCTTGGTATGGTCACCCCATGAGGAAAAGTATGTTCGTATGGTGGAGCGCATCCAGAATAAGTTCGCGCGGTTCCTGTACAAGAAGCTGTATGGGGTGTATCCTTTTTACCCCCTCATATACCCCTCCTTGTTTGTCCTCGGGATGGTGGGGTACACGCGGCTGTCGGTGCGACGGGACATGGCGCTGGTGACCTTCCTGGTGCGGGTGCTGCGGGGCGCCCTGCACCAGCCGTCCGTCTTGGCGGAGCTGCGGCTCGTGCTGCCGGACGCGCGCTTCCGCCGGCGGGCGGGGCGGCTGCTGCAGGAGCCCCAGTGCCGCACGCAGCTGCTGCGCTCCTCCCCTCTCGTGAGGGGCCTACGCCTGCTGAACGCGCTCAGCGAGAGGCTCGACCTGTTCGCGTGTTCCATGCCCGAATTCTCGAGGGTCGCCTTGCACTACCTGAGCTACGAGGTATAGGTCTGTTGTGTACGTTTGTTCTTATTTTTTTTTTAATACTATGTAATTTATATCATGTAATTAGTACGTCATCGAAAGGTTGCCCGTTAGGATGACGTACATTTTTGAATGAAATAAAGAAGTGAAATAAAGAAGTGTTCTGCCCACTCCTTAAAGGATTATTGGCGTGAGTGTACGTATTATTTGGACTATATTTTAATCCTTAAAAGGGTTCACCTGTCCTTACCTAATTCGGGATAAGCCAACACGTGGTCTGAATATTCACGCTTTAAAGCCGAGGGACGTGTATTGTGTTCCTAAGTCAAAGCTTAAAAGTGGAGCTTTGTGAATACATACTCACACCCGCGATTTATGAAGGGTGGAGAGAATTAAGGGTTTTGAAGATTTCTTTAAAATAATCTGCGTTATTCTAAAGTTTATGTTTTTTTATGCTAAGAATAAGTCCTAATTCAAACTCATATGCAAGATTATACTGCTAGCTTTCTATTTACCCTTTTAGGTATTATCTACTTAATGTGTATGTGTATATAAACATTCATTTACAAGTTTAAAAGTGGCTGTAGCCTAGTGGGTCAGACCTCTGACTTCTTATGAGAAAGGTCCTAGGTTCAAATCCAGGCATTACGGATGATTTCTACGTATGTTTTAAACACAATTTACTTTAACATGAATTATTAGAAAAACTGAACGTTATATCCAAAAAGGGTAAACAGAGATCCTTTTCCATTACTCTTAATCCTGAAAAAGGTTTTCCCAGAACTTAATATGGTGAGTTAATGAAACAGGGATTGAAGAATGGCATGATTAGGGGTAATATAGCCTTCAGGAAAATGCAGTGGAGATTGATAGGGGTTGTTCAGAAGCCATGAAGGTCAAGGAAGCTATCGATACAGCCTGTATAAGGATAATGGCTCTACATATTTATTGGTAGTGAAACTATAGGTATATATCTATTGTTTGATCTAAAAGTATACGTTTTATATTGATAAAGCATATTTATATACGTAACATGCGCTTCAAAACTTGTGTTTTCACATTCACTTTTTATTGAGGTGGGTAAAGCTCATCTCCAAAATTTCGAAGGCTTATTAGGTATGAGCCACTCAAAGCACGCGTTTCACTAGACACTACACCTTATTAATAGTGGACCGTATCAGCGTGTACAGACACTAGCTATAACCTATCCCGAGGGATAAGTAGGATTCCTCACGACGTTTTCCCTCACCTTAAACAACTGTAAATTATTTAAGTAAATGAAAACTGATTTTTTTCATTTCATTCATTGGTACATGCCAGAACCGGGATTTGAACCTAGAACCTATAATAAGGATCTTATACTTAAGGCTACATTTGCTTCACATGTTACTAAAACTTTCATACAGTATATATTACTAGATAAATAAGGCTCTACATTCTTGGAGGCTGTCTTATGTCAATATTAAGCGTCGTCTGAAAAGTGTCACAATATAAAGTGTTCTGAAAGTAGGCTCGAAAGCCTAAGTGCTCTCCCACTAATTGCTACGAAGTTATTCCGTAGCAGATGGGCGCTACGTATACTCGTAGTAGGATGTTGTTACAGGTGGTTTTGAGAAGGTTAATGGATGGATGTGATTGTCGGGATTGTTTAAGGCTATTGATAGTTTGTGTTTATCCGGGTTGGAAGTGGAAGGGTGAATATATAAAGCTGTTGGTGATATAGGATTATACTTATTGAATATATTTTTAAAGTTGTCACTCAAGAAGAACATGCATACACATATCTTTGTATACTTTTCAGGATGAACAGGACTTTGGAGATAAAATATCTGCTCAGAGGAAGGGAAAACATCGTAAGGAAACCTATCTGTTCCTCAAGCAGGTAATAGCTATTGCTTCGCCCAATGGCGATAAATGGCGACATGGCTGACCACCTGTCACATTGAGTACTGACTATCTGGTCAACACGTGGGTTCGAGGTGGCCATATAATTATGACCTTCGCAATCGCGGAGATGGACACCTGACCCTCTGACTAACCCGCAAGGGTTTATGGTCATGAACGCATTTCCCTTTAATTAATAGCTATATATCATTACAGATTTCTATCTCATATTACAAAAGAACCAATTTATACCTGGCAGCTACCTCTCTATATATCCTTTTAAAAAGGTAGGTATTTACCGTATCTTTACGTCCCAAACTAACACAGATCATGATTAATACGTTCCTCAAATTTTCCTTGGATATCTAAGTAAACAAACCCAATCGGAAACCTTAAAAATCAATGAATCAATATTTACAATGGGCAAAACGGAACGTAACATATTAGGAAAACTGGGAATCGCGTTTATCGGAACGTTGAGAAATCGAACGATTCATGATCCGGGTGGTTTAAGGCTCTATTGCAGGATTAGAAAGGGTTTTTATTCTTATTTTATTAAAAGTACAATAATGGATGCCTACTTTAAATTTCGGTTCTCTTCTATTTGTAATGATGATTCATACAGGTTGATAATTGGTACTAGAGGTCTGTTTATTCCATACAAATTAATGACATCTGTAAATATTCTTAATTATATTGCAAGTATAAATGCATTAATCATTATTATAATATAGTTATTTAATGTTTATTTTATTATATTAGTAATAACTTTCTCAGCACGTACTCATGGATTCACAGTAACTGTCATTCATTAGCATATAATTAAAGCAATAATAACATATATTTTTACACGTTTAAATGTCTCTTTTGAGGTAAACCAATCTGACATTATGAATCACTCTTGCATAGTGCCAGAATTTAAGAAGATAGTCCAAAGCCCTTATACTTTCTACGAATTCCTAGAATTTAATTTAATTTTAGCAGATTGAGAAAAGGAATATATATGAGTGAAATGGAAGACATATAACAGTCAGATAGACGCTGTATTGAAAAAAGGTGACGTTAGGTGTACCTATAACCGCCGAGAGTGTATGAGAAGATGTATGAATGTCAATGAAGCGACAGTGGTCTGTCAGGATCAGGACAAATGGGGATCCGTGATCTCTGCCTACCCCTCTACAGGGTATCAGGCGTGATGTGTATGTATGTAATTCCTAGTTCCTCAATAACGTATAACCACATAGTAAAACTTCATAAAATCCAGTATATCACAGCCTTAAGTTAGCGAAACTTTTCGTAATGAACTAAGTGAACAAATAAGAAACTCTTGTAACGGGATTGTTTGCCTCACTGTTCAAATTTAGGGCTATCGGCCTCAAAGTTGTTGTTTGACTTCTCTCGGCTGTATTCATAAGGAACCAACGACCATTTAATGCTGTTTAAATAACTAGCTGCCGGTAGTTGTATTTAGAAGATGTGTTTTAATAATAATATATTTTTAAGACACGTACACTAATTGGATTAGCCCCTTGCTAAGTTTATTTAAGACTTACTTACTTACTTGCTAAGTTAAGGGTAATAGTCTAAGTATATTTAAAAAATATGTAGACTCATTAACCTTAAAACGTATCAGCATTTTGCTTTTCTACACAGGAAAATAAACACTTGCGTCAACGTGATAAGGGTGAAAATGCAGAACGGGTTCTACTCATTATATACAACTAAATACATGTATGTATATATAATGAACAACCACACTGGAAAGCAGAAGAACGCGTAGTTCTTAACTCGGTCTCTACCGGGAATCGAACCCGGAACCTCACGATTAGTGTTTAAGTGGTTTACCAATCGCACCACGGAGGTTGTCAAATGTATTTATATTTAAGTTTTGGTTTATGAAATATCTTTTTAACAGGGAATTAAATTTCTGGGATACATTTCTCTGGCAATAACTATTAGAATTAATATATCATTTATACTCATAATAGGTATCTAGTCCATGTCACCAAATAGTTTATTCAATAGACTCTATTCATTCTTAATCTCGTAATTAGTTCCTTAAAAAAGCTGTTAAAAATAATATTCCTTTTGGTTATCTCTTACAACATGCCAGAAATAAAAACCTACGTACATATCACGCCTGATTCCCTGTAGAGGAGTAGGCAGTGATCACAGACCCCCATTTGTCCCGATCCTGACAAACCACTTTCGCTTTATTTACACTCATACATCTTCTAATACACACTCAGCGGTTATGGGTACTCCTAACATCACCCAACGTTTATCAATATAGCATCTATCTGACTGTCATATATTTTATTGGGCTGGGCCCTACGTAACCGCTCGTCCTCTCAATTTCAATCACATATATTCCTTAAAAACGTTTAGTTATGATTCTATGTACATCACAAATTATCACATAATACAATAGTATAAACGTATAATAACGTATCTTCTATGTCACTTATCAGCATGAACATTTCTGACAGGTTTTTAGCCCATCGCCCAATAGATTCTAATTACCCCTAGTCTCTTCGTCGCCTCGTACGACATGCCAGGAGGAAAGACATCTAGTTAGATATACTAGTTATAATACAGAGCTCTATTAATAATACTAGACATATTTATCACCTGTTTTCATTATATCCTACTCCCAGATTATCACTTATTTATTCCAATTTAATTTCCCATTCAAAAGACTTAAACCAAGTTCAGAGCTTCCTGAACGTCGTTATTTAAATGCCATTTGCATGACAAAGGCTCGACAATGGTGACGATACATTGTTTGCGAACAAAAAAAGTGACAATTTACATACAGAACAAAACGGTGTATGTAATATTAATGGGTGTTTACGGAACGAGATGTGTAGGAAATTCACAGACGAATATAAATATATATTTACGTACTTTAATCCTGGTAACAGGTTGCTAGCCCATGGTCAATAGATTCTTTTTATCCCTAGTCCCTTAGTTACTAGAAGAACGGCAGCTATTTAATATTCGTATTACGTCCCAGACTAGCACGAGAAAAAAATATTTATATGTATATACACACATAAATACGTATACTTACTTGTGTTTCTCCCTATAAGAATGGTCTACACATTGGAGGCAATAGTTTATACAAATATAGGGTTGTGAAGGCATTTATGTATGGAAGATAAGTATGTGAAGTTGTAGTTATATACGTATTTACATACACATGTTCAATAGAGATAGGTAGAGAATATTAATCATCTGTCACTGTTGATAATATTAACTATCTACTAACATATGAGTACTCACTTATATACTGTTCTGGATTCAAATAAACCTCGGAAACATAACATTTTCTCAGTCGCTAAAACAAATCAGACAAAACTATTTACAATTTAATATCGTCTACATAAATGTACCCGTTGTTATAATTCTCTTTATTTGTTAGAGCTGATTTTTAGTCTATATCCGATTAAAAAGTATTTTTATTTTTTACATACACATATTCACGCCTGTCTTTAACAGGATAAGCAGAGACTATTGATCGTCACCCGGACTGATCCTCACAAATACCCATTAACCTTCTCATACATGCTCTTGTGTACTTCACGCTACTTACATTTAATAATACTCTTTTACTTAAGATTTATCACGGTACTAACAAATAAATATGATTAATAACTAACGGGACTTATCGCGTATGTTTTTATATAATAAAGTTACCTTTATTATTAACCCGACAATTTTGAGTTCTGCCCGTGGCCAAGGCTCCTGCAACGTAGCCGAAACGTCGGGTTAATAATAAAGGTAACTTTATTAGAGTCTGGCTAACGCAAGTAGATACTGTATTTTTTTGCATACTTTTTATATGATAACACTTAAGTGTTAAAAACACTATATAAAAACTTACGCGATAAGTCTCGTTAGTTATTTATCAGGAGTATAAATCGCGAATCTCTTAAAACTATAATAACAAATAAATCCATCTGCCGTCGTGTGAACGGTAATAGCCGAAACAATACCATAACGAGGTCAACAGTGGAATAGCTTCCCCAAATAGGGATCCATCCGCATCAGATAGAAATCCCTGGGGGTAAGATTTCTTAGAAATCGATCGCTAACGAAAATATTCTGAGGCCAACATGTTTGATTTAGAATTGAATGGTAAATATTTCCCTGTTTATTGAAGATTGGTAAAGGGATAGTAATGAATATAAACAATTGTTTCGTTTTGATTGGAACGTAAAAAGAATGCTAACTAGCTGCCGTTTTTTCAAAATGTTGTAGAAGCTATTGAGCGATGGGCTAGCAAACTGTCAAGTGATAATAACAAAAACAATGAATGCAAAAAAATTACGTAGGAAATATTATGGTCTTAAATAAGGTTCTGCCCACCCCGAAAGAAGTTGCAGGCGTGAATGTATGTGTATATATGTGTATGTATTAATACCATCGTAAACCATCATAGTTATGGTATATTTGAGGGCGATAGCAGGATTTGAATATATGTTTATTCGAAAGTCAATTCTTATGAATTTCAATTATTTTTTTAATTAAATAGAAAGATTATTTTTTTATTACTTTTCGTTACATATTGATAAGAACACAAAAGAGAGTTAATAACGTATGTATGCTTCACATCACCTTACAATCGCCTTCTTTTATCTACTAGTGCATTCATATCAAAACCTACACGTACAAAAAGCGGGTAGTTTATAAAAACGCGCGCCAGACAGGAACCGGAAACTAGCCATACAAACTGTCATCGCAGATAACATTCAACCCGACTTTTCAAGAGGGGGGGGGGGACAATGAAACGCAGCCCATGAGTTCTATATGTGAAGAGGATGTGTGAGGGAAAACCTGGGAGGAAAGTTACATATACTCATGACTTTTATCGCTATGTAGGGAACAGAAGCTTAGAGACGTGTGTTCACGTTTGTTTTTAGTTATACGTACCTACTATTTAAGTTTCGATACATGATGATTAGTATATTGAAAAAAAGTGACGTTAGGTGTACCTATAACCGCCGAGAGTGTATGAGAAGATGTATGAATGTCAATGAAGCTAAAGTGGTGGTATATGAAATGACACTTTGAACCCTTGTATATTTCCGGGCTCAGCAAGGAATTGAACCCGTGACCTAAATTTAGGAACCTCAGATCGATAGACTATTAAGGCACAAGGTCAAAAGGTTGAAAAGTCCCAAACTAATATGGAACAAGGGATAAACTGCAATTAAAAACTTTGTAACCAAATAGGGTTACTACTTCGGAGATTTTAAATACCTTCTAATGTTGTAGGGAGATCGAAAAATTATTTTTAATTTGCTCATACATGTTTAGTCCTGTCATATATCTTTTTTAGAAGGACATTACAAAGTAGTCATATTATACATACATGATCGCATACGTATAGCACAGACACAGATATAAAAATACTTTACTCCTATAGCAGTACATGCTGTTAGCATATTACTCATAAAATTCCATTTACTTAAAGTATCTTAGCCACTTACTATATTTCTTAAGTTCCTTCAGATTCCCCTTGATCCAGTTAATTATTCATATATATTTATATATACACACAGACATATATATATATATATATATATATATATATATATATATATATATATATATATATATATATATATATATATGTCTGTGTGTATATATATATATATGTCTGTGTGTGTACTTAGCCTCTACGTCGCTCTATTAAGAAGAATATCGCTAATTTGTTCCTTTAAGTTCTATGCGGCCTACCCCGTATAATTTTACCTTTCAGGTTGACTTTATAAGTATTATTTTAATTCATACAATTCATATCTTGTTCATTAAAGTTAACCTAGTAAGCAATAACGCGAAGAACGGCAGCTAGTTAGCATTCTATTTACGTCCCAACACACTACTTCTCAGGAAGTACTATTATACCTCTAGAAGTTTTGACTGGGACGTGCTATGAGCTTTATCACCTAGGGAGAAACCTTAAAATACAAGTTTCTTGCTAGTCACAAGCGGGTTGGGGATTTTAACTTGTTAACAGCTTTCTGTAATAATATAATAATTTGTAGCTTGCTTAAAGTGTATGTTGGGAAATAATGAAAAGTTATGTTTGTATTTTTTCATACCTGGTATATGTATATTGGAATTTACACTACCATTCATATTATATTATCGTGCTTTTATATATTTCAGAGTAAAAACGGATTCTAGTCAACTATGGTGCGTCAACAAATTCAGCAGCTGAGTGAAAGTTGACAATACAAATAATTATTTTCGGCTGAATATTTAGTCAATTGTGATGCCAAACTGGCTAAATATGTTCGCTTTGGGATAACATCTGGATCCTCAACTGGAACGAACCGAAGAATTATTAAGAGAAGAATTGGAGCTTAAACCTCATTTTTCTTCGGTTGTAGCAGCTGGCGGCGTAAGCATAACCATGGCGACGGAATAACAAGAAGTGCAAACACCTTGGCATCAGTGCTTTTACTTTCGCCGACATAAGCTTAGTGGTGAATGGCATATTAAAGAATAAAAAAAACAGCTTCAGACAGATAATGTAAGAGTTGTGATGGTTATCATATAGGTAAGAAGGTATATATGTATAAGTGCTAACATGAAGAGACAGTGGGCCGGCCACATCTGTAGTAGAACCGACGCTGGAGTAAAGCAGTTCTCGAGTGGAGGGCGCGTCTCGGCAAACGTAATGTAGTACACCCCCCTGCCAGGTGGACTGATGACCTTAAGAAGGTCGCTGGTAGTGGCTGCATGAGGGCCACGAATGATCATGTTTTGTGGCGTAACCTTGGGGAGGCCTACGTACAGAAAAGACGAACCGTAACAAACGGACAAAAACAGTTAATGCATATTTTGAAACCTACTTTTAGTAAAGCTATATAAAAAAGCTACTGCATAATTTCCTTATCTTTCCGTTCCAATTGTCAGGTATAACCTTCGAAATGATTTTAAAGTAATAACGCAGAATATATAATAAAACAGAATATATTTTCAGCATATATTTCATATATATTTGCAGAATATATTTTCTGATATTCGTCCTCATAACAACTAATAACTGACAGCCCCAAACTTACGTCAGTCAAGGCACTTGGATAATCTTTTAAAAGCCAATTGGGCTGCCCTGATCCGGGAAAGGATTGCTCGTTCTTTTTTAATACCGGATTAGCAAGAGCCGTCTGGAATTTGTAATGCCGAACACAAATTCCTAAGACGTGCTTCGAGTATCAAGGAAGGTTCGCTTTTGTGCTGGAAAATATAGATTTTATTTATAGTAAACTTGAAAAACTTATTTAGCATGGATCTGGAATTTATTTAGAGCAAGCTAAAAATGGAATCTGGATGAAATTTTAATCGAATGTATTATAATCGTATATTTATGGTGGAAGGACAGTTATGTAGGGGTAGGCTCAATAAGATATATTACAGTCAGGTAGACAGTCAGTTTAAAATAGGGTCACGTTAATAGTCCCATTAATCTTCTCATACAAGCTTTTCTGTTCTTCACACGTTCTTCACGTTTTCATACAATAACGTCGTTTCATCGTAACTTTGTTAATGTTAACTCGTAATCCCTTTCGTGGTAGACAGAACCTTGTAAATATGATATCTTATTGGTTGATAAGCAGGTTGTGAAGTTATTTAAAATATTATTGACGGATTACTAGCCTATCGCCTAATACATTCCATTTACTCCTAGTCCCTTAGCCACCTCTTACGATATGCTCGAGAAACGCTGTAATTACAATCAATCTACGTTACAGACAATTCAATTTCAATGTAACAATTCAATTCAACAACGCATTGACCGAAAATTGGCGCCAGATTGAATCGTCTAATGTCCCGTCCGTTCGGTCGAATGACAATCGATTTCGGTCGTTTAGAATGCGGCTTATCTGGTGAGATGTGTGCCACTCATTTGTCATTTCGTTCAATCAATCAGAAGGATTGAATAATGTATGCGTTTGGTTTCAGCACCTATTAGAAGATTCGTTCAGAAAGATTTTTAAACTAATAGGTAATATAGTGGTTGTAGCCTAGTGTAGAAGACTTCTGGTTTCTATTCTCCAAGGTACGAAGAACGGTTCAGGCATGTACTCATGAATGAAATATAGAGTGTTTTTCATTTACGTTCTTAATTAACAGTCGCTAACGGTGAGAGAAAACATAGTGAGGAAACCTACCTATCAATCAGGATAGGTAATAGCCAGTAGTATAAGGCGATACGGTACTGTATATCTAATGAAACGTAGGCTATGTTTTGAAATGGACAGAAACTTGGAATCTTTCTAGACACCTTTAACATGACCAGAGAAATCAGTGCGGCATAAAATTAGAATATTATCGACAATTGATGTTAGGATTACCCATAACTGCCGAGTGTGCACGAGGAGAAGTATAAGTGTTAATGAAGCGAAAGTAGTTGGTCAGTTCCCTAGCTTATCAATCGATCATTCCCTTATCACTCTTGTGTTAAGGGTACTAGTCAACGTATATTTAAGAAATATATACATATCATATATCGATAAATACATAAATAGCATATATAATCAACAACCAGACTGGAAAGCAGATGAAAAGCAAAGTAACTCTGCCTCCACCGGGAATCGAACCCGGGACTTCACGATTAGCGTGCAGATGCTTAACCAATCGCGACACGGAGGTCGTCCGTAGGAGGTACTCTATCTTGGTCCCAGACTAGCACAGTTTTAATATGAGGAAGCTTCTCGCTATCGAAAATTGGCATGAATGTGTGAAAGCCACTTTTCCGCTGACACTTTGGGTCAGTGGTGAGTTATGACTCTGGCTACCCGCCAGGATTTACAATGTGTCCACAGTTACAAGTTGAAACCCTAGTCTTTATTGAATTTTCTATATTGTCAAAAAGTTCTCGTGTCAATGGAAAGTTGAGTTTAGTAAGTAAAGACGTAGAATCTCTGTCTTCCCCTTTGTAGGGTAACGAGCGTGATAACTATGTAGATATAATAATAATATATCATATAAAATTGTACATATGCAACTATAAACTAAGACTAAAACTATGCAGTACAAACGAAAATCAGTAATTTATAGTAATAATACTACCTGTAACTAACTGTTCCCCGAACATGTAATACTTAGTGCTTGTGAATGGCGAGATGGCTTACCACCTGTCCCATTGAGTGCTATCTGGTCAACACGAGGGTTTGAGGGGTTTGAGGAGGCCATAGAATTACTACCTTCGCAATCGCGGAAATGGACACCTGAACCTCTGACAACCCCGCAAGGGTTAATGGTCGTGAATGCGTTTGTCTCTTTTTAATACACTACTTCGTAAGAAAGGGCTTAGTCCTTTTTTAGGATGAGTAATTATATACTTCTAGTAAACATTTAATGTTAGGGTTGAGGAGATGAAAACGTTTTAGTCAGTAAGTACTTACAATATACAATGCATGATCTCCGCCGATCCCTTTAAGGAGCAATGGGCGTGATGTGTATGTGTGTACGTATTTCCTATGTACATTTATTGTTGAGATTGAGAAGATGAAACTGTTTAAGGTAATCTGTATAGAGTACTAAATAGTAATACGTCATTATACCTAAACCTTTTAGATATAAAAAGTGATAAGAAATGTATATGTGCCAAGGCATTTTTTAATTTTAGCAATTTCGGGGATGGAAACCTGAACCTCTAACTATCCCGCAAGGGTTTATAGTCGTAACGCGTTTGTTTATTTGTTTTTGTTAGATTTTAGTCGACATTTGATTTCTAAATATCTAATTTAATTGTTCAAAAAAACAGCGTATATATTTTTTTTAAATAATTTTACCTGTCCACCGCTTCAGAGATTTAAAACGTGAATATATACAATAATATGTATCTATGCATTAAATTTAGGAACTAACCGCTACCTGAATCGATCTATCAAACAACATGACTGACAGTTCTGAAAGACTGACATTTAGAGTGACGTATTGGAAATGGCGGCTTTTTGCCACTATTTTAAGCGCTGTCGAAATATTCTATCGTCGACTACTAAAACTGTGATAGTCTGTGACGTAAAAAGAATGCTAACTAGTTGCTGTTCTTCCCAGCATGTCGTAGGAGGCGACTACAGACCAAGCTGTTAATTGGATCAATTGGGTGATGGGCTGCAACCTGTCACCAATATTCGATATGACATCACAACCTTCATATTTATGGTAATAAGTGACCTAGGAGATACAAAATCTCCGAGGTTCTGTCCATTCTAAAAGGGATTGAAGGACGTGAATGTCTATGTATGTTCTACTAAAACTCGTTGTACGTTCAAAAACTGTTTCTCAACACTTAATTTCCATAACAAAGACGCATTGTTGCAGTTTAGAAGCTGAGAGAATTATTAATTCCAAAGTTTTGATCGATCGTCTGTGAAAACTGTTAATCAATAAATGCCGGTAGTAAGCCGGTAATACGGTCAGTTATAAAATATATTCTTAGATATCTAGATCAGAATTAGTTTAAAGAAAAACAATTCACGGATACGCAAATAATTAAACTGAATTTTATTTAAAAATGCCAATGTTATTTCAGCGCTCGCCGATCGTCCAAAGAGTACTAGCAGAGGTTTCCTTCGCCTTATATAGACCGTTACGCAGTGCTTTGTGCCAGTACCATAGTGTTGCACCTACCAATATATTTTTAGTTTCTTTAACAAGCCATTCACCACTAAGGTTATGTCGGCTCAAGTACAAACACTGATGCCACGGCGTTTGCACTTCTTGTTATTCCATCGCCATGGTTACACCAACGCCGCCAGCCGCTACAACCGAAGAAAAACGAAGTCAAAGCTCCATTTCTGCTCTTCCTTGTTCTTCGGTTTGTTCCAGTTGAGGATCCAAATATAATCAAAGCAAACATATTTTGCCAGTTTGGCATCACAATTGACAAATATTCAGCCGAAAATAATCATTTGTATTTTCAACTTGCACTGAGCTGCTGACTTTGTTGACGAACCATAGACGACTGACCTTACAATTTTCGTGCAACCATAGACAAGATTACATACATTTTTATTACATAGATGTGTCAACACGAATATAGAAAATTATTGATGAGTTGCTAGCCTCAAGCTATCTCAAGCGTTTCAACCTAACAATTTTTTCACCTTATGTCACTGTTTAGTACTTTATATAGTATACTTAAGGGAATAAATTAGGGAATGCAGGGAATAAAGTGTTTTTTTTCTTCATTACAATATGTATTTCTTAACATTTCTTGTTATGAGTGAAAGTAGTCATAGTGTATTGCTAAAAGAAGTGAATGAATAAAAATGAAAGGGTTTTTTACTTTTTCTTTTTTGCTGAGTAAAACTAGTAATAACATTACATTTACATCCAGCCTGACAAAGTTTTGTGTTATACGAGTAGTGAAACGTGACTAACATTTTAATTTATTTACTTAATCATTTGTAAAAACCCCTAGATTAAAGTTTAACTACAGAAATATGTATACATAAATTATTTTTCCTTTAATACTTTCGGAGCAGACAATTTTGGAGATACGAATATTTCTCCTAGGTCACATTTTAGTATTCATTTTGGGGTTATGATCTCATATGTATTTAATGACAGGTTGGTAACCCATCGCCCAATAGATTCCATATATCCTAGTCCCTTAGTCGTATCCTACCACATGCCGGTAAAAACGGCAGCTACTTAGCATTCTTTTTACGTCCTGACTAACACAGGAAGAATGTGTTCAAGTAATATCCAATGTTCCAGACACTATTCCTCAGTTCCCATTCTTTGTGGGACACCACAATGGTCCCAATCATGTGCCTTTCTTCCCTAATAAATCAGAGATGCCAAGTAAGCTATTCAAAGTTGGATTTCATTGGTTTGGGAAAGTTTTTTCACTGACACGGTTGATTGAGTTCTGTATGTAGGATTTTAAAGTTGGTTTTTTGTTTGTATAATATTGAACTAGACGCTTTTATATCTGATATGTTTTTTAGATATAGAATTAGAAACAAAAGGCCTAAGTTCTACCTCCACAACACACGTAAGAGATTAAAGTTGTTATGTATTATTGCGATAGTTTATAATTTCATACTATGGTGCGGAAAAAAACATAACGAGGAATCCTGTTCAATAAAAATGATATGGATTTGCACAGTATAAGTATTTATATTCGTTACTGAAGTGTTCGAACTTTATAACAATTGAAACTTTGCTCCAGCCGAGTTGAGAGCAAAGTAGCTCCCTTTTGTCCCTGTTGCTTTTGTGTGAACCGTGAACGATGTGTTTGGACGACATTCTTTTGTTGTCACACCTTGATTTTGTTTCGAAACAAAAGCTTTCAATGAGTTATTGTTAAGTGTAATTTTTAATTAAAATTATGTTTTGAACATATAACATACACCTACCTATAAAAGAAAAAGAGACAAACGCGTTCACGACCATTAACCCTTGCGAGGTAGTCAGAGTACATCTCCGCAAATGCGAAGGAAGTTATTCTATGGCCACCTCAAACCCACGTGTTGATCAGATAGTCAGCTCTCAATGTGACAGGTAGTATGCCATGTCACCATTTACAAGCACTGACTATTACCTGTTCCGGGAACAGGTAGGTTTCCTCATGAAAATTTTCCTCACCGTAGTATTCGACGCAGTTTGTAAATGTATATTTTTTGAAAATGTATATAAAAATTTGTCAAACTTCATTTCCATTGATACATGCTTAAGTATACTATATATAGTACTAAACAGTGACATAAGGTGAAAAAGTTGTTAGGTTGAAACGCTTGAGATAGCTTGAGGCTAGCAACTCATCAATAATTTTCTATACTCGTGTTGACACATACTCAATCACTGCGTGTACAGGTCTATGTAATAAAAATCTATGTAATCTTGTCTATGGTTGCACGAAACTCTATTATAAAATTGTAAGGTCAGTCGTCTATGATTCGTCAACAAAGTCAGCAGCTCAGTGCAAGTTGAAAATACAAATGATTATTTTATTCCCTGCATTAAATAACATTACAACTAACATAAAATAACATATATTAAACATCAAAAATGAAAACTTTGATGCAGTGTAAAGGTGCTGCATAATTATTCCTTGACAGCGCCCATCGTAAGAAACAACTTAAAGGCTCTTGGGCTATATTAATATAAAATCTATTAAGTGATAGACTAGTAACCTAGTTTTCAACTTGAGGTAAGACCGTGAGGTAATATTGAAATATTAGGTTTCTGTTTTTGCTAATCGAAAAAGAATAATAATTTAATAAAATAAAAGATTGAGGTAATTTTATCTTTTCTTGGAATAAGCTATATTAACCATCATTTCTCAAGGACAGATAAGATATCTCTCACGTTTTTGAATCAAGGTATCTTTATCGAGATTAGTAGTAGAATGTTGTGTCATACCCAAATAATACCAAAACATTCGAAGCTTTTTTGATCATAGCTATGGCAACATGACCGAAACATCGAGTAACAAAGGTAATACTTTGCTTATAATATATACGTAATAATCCCATTCTCATGTAAAATTTAAATCTTTGACAACTCCCAGAGATATTACGAATTCTCATAGATTTCCAACCCATCTTGTTATAAAAGTATGAACCACTATAGCACGATTTGGGTCAACAATTTCCCGGTCAGTTTCCCCTAGCCTGAAGATTAGTAATGGCTCTTGAAGCTGAATCAAACTTCCTAATAGTCCCTGACTCGCTAAGCTAGACGTCTTTTGTGGTAAGCACCAACTTGCATTTCATGCGCTAACCAGAACACTTGTTGTGAAGTTGAACGCTCAGAATTTCATCAGTTCGTTCATTAGGAGCGGATTTCATGCACTAGCTTATTTCTGGGAATAGGTAATAGTTCGTTCAAGTCTGTTACGAGAATGTTATATTAATATAGGAATAATTATCACTTATTGAAAGTGAGAAAAAATTTGTTTAATAATCAAAATTTATTATCATATTTTTTTTTATTTTACTGGAATTTCGTAAACTTGTAAAGCAGAAATGCTAGATAAGATAAGTATAATATAATCTTTAACACCAATAAAGTGGTTTGGGCACATGAAAGGAGGGTTGGGAAAGTAATTTATAAAACTGAAGTACAAGGTAGAATTGGACGGGGTAGGCCGCGTAGAACTTCGTAGAATAGATCTCTCAAGACACGTAGCGTGAAGAACAGAAGAGCATGTTTGTGAAGGTGAATGGGCGTGAGTTAAGCAAGAGAGATTTGTCGGGATCGTTCCAGGTGGTGATGGATAGTCTCATCCTATCCTGTTAAGGACGTCGCGTGAATATATGTATATTTGTGAGGCCCAGAAGAAATAGTATAGGTTCACATGTCCATCTCCACAATCACAGAGTTTATACATATATGTAGGCTTTTGTATAAGTATAGTTGTGTGTAGTATAAGTAGAATGTTTATTTAGAGTTGATTGAGTATTTGAGTGGATAGGATCGAGTGATTAAGTTGTGGGAATGAGCTTTTAACTAAACTCAACCGCAACTAAGTAGCGGCTATTAAACTTCTAAAGTTTATGTTGGAACTTGGAGCTATTGGTATACTACGAATCCTGGTTCGTAGTATGGGTATTTTTGGAATTAATTTTCTTAGACTGTAACGTAATATTCTTAGGTAAATACTATGAAGCACATAATATCGTAATAAGAATACAGATTAAAATACATCGAATATTACGGTGAGGGATAACATCGTGAGGAAACCTACCTGTTCCCCGAACATCTAATACTCTGTGCTTGAGCTGAACGAAGGTTGCAATTCTATGGCCACCATGTCACCATGACCAGATAGTCAGTACTCAGTGTGACAGGTGGTGAGCCATGTCGCCATTTACAAGCACTAACTATTACCTGTTCGGAGAACATAATATTGGTAGATATGAATAGATATTAAAATAAACTTTAGTTAGTATAAGAATAGCAATCAATCTACATATTCCACTAAATTCCAATCCATTCCAAATTTAAATATCGCAGTAAGCAATCAATGTGGCTTCGAAAGCAATCGCAGAGCAGTAATTGTGTCCAATGTGCAATGACAGAGCAAATGTTTGCTGCCACCGCATCAATAGTATACGGATTCACTGCGCAAAACAGCATTTGAGGCTTTAAAGCGAGTTTTTAATTATATGTATGTATAGTCACTTTTTAGGACTAACTTTTATGCTAAAAAGTGATCTAGGAGATACTAAATCTACGAGGTTCTGTCCATTTTGAAAGGGGTTGAAGGACGTGAATGTACATATGTATTGTGTCTAGTGAAAGCCTGGGACGTAATAAGAATGTGAACTACTTGCCGTTCTTTCCGACATATGATAGTAGTCGACTAAGAGACTAAGGGTTAATGATATTAATGAGATTAATTGGGTGATGGGCAAACAACCTAGCAATGTCCCATATCCAAACCACACTTTTGTGCCTAAAAGTGACCTAGGAGATAATAAATCTCCAACGTTCTATTTACCCCGAAAGAAATTGAAGGAAGTGAATGTATATGTATGTACGCATTATATCTAGTAAAAGCATGGGACGTAAAAAGAATGCTAAATTCCAAATAACTACTTCCTTCTGCGGTGGGCAAAACCTCAAAAAAAAAAATTCCTAGCTAAATTTTTAGCATGAATATTAGGGTTGCGATGTCATAATGGAACATTTGTGACTACTCTGGATACTACTTTGGTTACTAGCCCATTTGTAAATAAATTCCATTCACCCAAGTCCCTTAGTCGCCTCCTAAACATGTCGGGAAGAATGGTCGCTAGGTAACAATCTATTATATGCTACACTAGGACTTCGCTTCCTATGACATGCGGGGAAGAACGGCAGCTAGTTATCATTCTTTATACGTCCAACGCTAGCACGGGACCTTTTAGTCTGGTATACTTACATTAAAAATAAAATATTCCCATTTATATACAGAGTAAGTGAACTTTAAAAGCTCTATTGTGCAAGCGACGTAACTCCTTTTAAAGACATTTTCAAAGCTCATACAGAATAACCAGATTAACACTTTTCATGTAGCCTTCACGACCATAATCTCTGAAAGGGTGCTTGGGGTGGGTCGTAAAAATTCCTTAGTCAATTTTGTGTAACGTATTGTGAAAAGATTTTAAGGGACTATATTCTACATTGGCAAATGCATGTATTGGGATGCAAGGGGGCACACTATCACCCTAGTGCCTCAAGCCAACCTCACCTGCCCGTGGTGCATCCTGCTTTATAACTAACGAGGCTCTGGCGACCGATAAATGGCGGTATAACCATTTCTTAATCAAGCGTGGCTAAATGCAACAGACCAGTGACGGGCAGCAGCGTCACTGGTGCGAAGAGCTACGTTCTGCGCTCACCAACCCGCCTGCCCAGCGTGGTGAGTAAGGGCAATGCCCCCCCATGAGAAGGGTTACGAACACATGGCCCCCAGTTCCCGGTCGCCCTACTATTCCGGCCCACGGCAGCGGTCTCGGTTACGGTAGGGCAGGGGGTGCTAAGAATCCCCGGGTTACGGACAGCTGCCACAAATTGACACTGGCGACGTACAATGGACGCAGTCTACGGCTGGACGAAAGCCTGGCGCAACTGGAGGTAGAACTGACTAATTTAAGGTGGCATGTTCTGGGGATATCGGAGGTCCGAAGATCTGGTGAGGACACCATTACCCTAGAATCAGGCCATCTGTTCTACTTCCGGGAGGGCGACCAGAAGTCACAGGGTGGCGTAGGTTTTCTCGTCAACAAGGTTCTCCGTGACAACGTGCTGGAGGTTTCGAGTGTGTCGACCCGGGTAGCGTACCTAGTACTGAAACTGACCAAGAGATACTCTCTTAAGGTCGTGCAGGTATATGCGCCGACGTCGGCATACTCAGACAGTGAGGTCGAGGTGCTTTATGAAGATATCGCCAAGGCGATGCATAACACCACCAAGACCCACTACACCGTTGTCATGGGGGACTTCAATGCCAAAGTGGGAGTGCACGAATGCGATGAATCGCGTATCGGAGCGCACGGGGTTGGATGCAGAAATGCCAGGGGGCAGATGCTGGTCAACTTCCTGGATAAAGAGGGGCTGTTCTGCATGAACACATTCTTTGAGAAAAAGCCCCATAGGAAGTGGACCTGGCAGAGCCCAGATGGTAGGACGAAGAACGAGATCGACTTCATCTTGGCAGACAGGAAGTACGTGTTCAGGGATGTCTCAGTGGTTAATAGGTTTAAGACCGGCAGTGACCACCGCCTAGTGAGGGGCACCCTGAATTTCGACTTCAGGGCCGAGAGAAGCCGATTGAGACGGTCCGTTCTTCGCCCAACGATGCTCCAATCCGTGCACAGCTCTGAAGCGTTCCAGCTGGAACTGCGCAATCGCTTCGAGGCACTGAATACCACGGCAAGTGTTGACGAGAGCCTCGATGATGTGGTGGGGGTACTTCGCGAGGTGGGTCAGAGATGCTTCAAGGGAGGGCGAGGCAGCCGAAAGTCTAAGCTCTCAAGCGAAACCCTGGAGTTGATGCGGATTCGACGTGAATTGCCAGAGGGAGCTTCGTCAGATACCCAACGTCTCAATAAGACAATCCGGAAATCGGTGAGACGCGACCTCCGTAGCTACAATGCGCAACTCATTCAAGAGGCCATTGAGCAAAATCGGGGGTCGAAAGTCTTCAGCAAAAGAATGGGTACATCTAATCTGACGAAGCTGAAAACCTCAGAGGACAGAACCGTCACTTCAATTCCGGGGATTCTAAACGAGGTTGAGGGCTTTTACGGCCATCTATACGCCTCGCATGCCCCGAAGCCTCCACCCGATGCGAAGGACCCAAGAGCCACATTGGTGCGCCACTACACTGATGATCTCCCGCTCGTGGACGAAGACGAAATTGGGAGCGCTCTCAAACAACTTCGTAATGGGAAGGCTCCCGGCGAGGACGGAATAACCTCTGAGCTTCTAAAGGCGGGAGGAGCTCCAGTCCTGCAGAAGCTCAAGCACCTGTTTAATTCCGTCATAGCTAATGGGACTACCCCGACGGCGTGGAGTGGGAGCGTGGTGGCCTTGTTTTTCAAAAAGGGAGACAAGACCCTATTGAAGAATTATAGGCCTATCGCGCTCCTAAGCCACGTCTACAAGTTGTTCTCGAGGGTGCTCACAAATCGTCTGGCCTCAAGATTTGACGCCTTCCAGCCGCCGGAGCAGGCCGGATTTCGTAAAGGTTTTAGTACCGTAGACCACATCCACACAGTGCGGCAGGTTATACAGAAGTCTCATGAGTATAACCAGCCGCTGTGTCTTGCCTTTGTGGACTACGAGAAGGCCTTCGACTCCATCGAGATCTGGGCTGTTCTGGAATCCTTGCAGCGATACCAGGTCGATTGGCGTTATGTGCAGGTGTTGAGGAGCCTATACAGCGTGGCATCGATATCTGTTCAAGTCCAAAACCAAAAGACAAGTCCTATACAGTTGCTCAGAGGAGTGAGACAGGGGGATGTCATATCCCCGAAACTGTTCACGAACGCACTGGAGGACGTCTTCAAAACTCTGGATTGGACTGGGATGGGTATCAATGTCAATGGCAGATACCTCACGCACCTCCGTTTCGCTGACGACATTGTCATAATGGCGGGTTCGCTGCAGGATTTACAGGGAATGCTGCACAGCCTTAACGCTGCCTCACGGTCGGTCGGTCTCCGGATGAACTTGGACAAGACAAAAGTCATGTTCAATGAACTCATTGTCCCGGGGCCGATCACGATCAGTGGAGAAACGCTCGAAGTGGTCCAGGAATATGTCTACCTGGGCCAGGTTCTACAAATGGGTAGGGACAGCTTCGAGCGTGAGATTTCCAGAAGAGTGCAGCTGGGCTGGGCAGCATTCGGAAAGTTGCGTCATATCTTCTCGTCGCCACTACCGCAGTGTCTTAAGACCAGGGTCTTCAATCAGTGCGTCCTACCTGTAATGACATACGGTGCCGAGACGTGGAACATGACAGTCGGGCTGGCTCACCGATTACATGTCGCTCAGCGGGCAATGGAACGTTCGATGCTGGGTATCTCGTTAAGGGACAGAGTCCGGAACGAGATTATCCGGCAGAGAACCAATGTCGTAGACATTGTCTATCGATGTTGCAAGCTGAAGTGGCAGTGGGCCGGTCACGTCTGTCGCAGAACCGACGACCGTTGGAGCAAAGCGGTTCTCGAATGGCGACCGCGTCTCGGTAAACGTAGTGTAGGACGCCCCCCTGCCAGATGGACTGATGACCTGAAAAAGGTCGCTGGTAGTGGTTGGCTGAGGGCCACGAGTGATCGTGTTTTGTGGCGTTACCTTGGGGAGGCCTACGTCCAGCAGTGGACTGTCATAGGCTGATTGATTGATTGATTGAAATGCATGTAATAATATACATACATATGTAAAATTCGTGTAGAGATAGGGATAAATTAATTAAGAGTCTAAATATACAGAATTAATACGAATTTTTAGATTAACTACTATTAAGGTATTTCCATAATAATAATATTGGACATTATTACACCAATTGAACTAGCCCCTTGGTAAGTTTATTTAAGACTTGTGTTAACGGTATATTTAAGAAATGTATACATATTATATATAGATAAATACATGTATATATATATATATATATTATAATCAACGACCAGACTGGAAAGCAGACGAAAAGCGTAGTTCTTAACTCTGTCTCCACCGGGAATCAAACCCGGGACCCCACGGTTAGTGTTCAGGCGTTTAACAGATCGCGCCACGGAGGTCGTCAAACGCACGTACGAGTCGTATTAACAATTATTTTTATTGATTAAGTATTAACGTCTTAACAATTATAATCCTATGCTTGAGTTACATCCTTCAAAATAATAGAATGCCGAGTAACTACTTTTCTTAACTATTATTCATCTTAAAGTCTCTTTTGGGATAGGCGGAACCAACCAAACAAAACAAAAACCTTGATTTTATTTAGCTTATCTTCTGAGGTTGTTTTGGCATTAATTTGATACGTCGGCTCGGGTTAATAGCCAGTGCCTATATACGGCGATACGGTTCACTATCTATCACGTTGTGTGCTGCCTATTAAGTGATACGCGGGATTATAGTGACCCATACCTAGCATGATTTGGAAATTTCGAAGATGGACACTCAAGCCTCTGACTACTCCGCCATAATAAAAAAGGAGTGTTTACACAAGAAGAAAGTTAATCATAGTCACAGAGTCTCAGAGCACGAACCATATTGCATGTGCCTGTCAAAAGCAACATTCTAGAAATGCCATCTCGCCCAAGTTTCTCGTAGAGGGCTTACAGTAAGCAAATGTGCATGAATAAAGAAGTTCGCGACCTCTTTGAAAATGCAGAAAGTTGACGCTTCCGGGGGGACTGCATGCAATTTTAATATTGTATCCGATAGGGAATATGGTATGCTAAAACGAAACTATAAGAATATTAGGTATTGAAGTATTTAAGTTACTATGAAAATACGGAATACTTGCATACATAGACGTCTTTTAATCTCTTATGGGATGAAAACTACCTTGGTGACATAAATAAATAATTTAGTAAATAATTTAAGTCTTTACAATTGAATAAATGTTATCATTTACCTTGGTGACATGAAAACATCTCCTTGGTCGCTTAATAGCTTGTATATTAGGGTTTTGATGACATATTGAATATTGGTGACAGATTGCTAGCCTATCGCCCAATAGATTCCATATACCCTTAGTCCTTTAATTACCTACGATCTATGACATGCTGTGAAGAACGGCAGCTATATAGTATTCTTTTTACGTTTCAGACTAGCTTTTTAAATAATGTACGATGTTTGTCGTCACATAAAAAGTAATAGATCCCTATAACACTCTGTCACATTTTACTAAAGTATAATATTGATAATAATATTATTTAATAATAGATTTAGAGCGTTTCAAATCCATACCGCTTCGCAAACCTTCTTTTACACATCAATCAATCAATCAATCAATCAGCCTATGACAGTCCACTGCTGGACGTAGGCCTCCCCAAGGTAACGCCACAAAACACGATCACTCGTGGCCCTCAGCCAACCACTACCAGCGACCTTTTTCAGGTCATCAGTCCACCTGGCAGGGGGGCGTCCTACACTACGTTTACCGAGACGCGGTCGCCATTCGAGAACCGCTTTGCTCCAACGGTCGTCGGTTCTGCGACAGACGTGACCGGCCCACTGCCACTTCAGCTTGCAACATCGATAGACAATGTCTACGACATTGGTTCTCTGCCGGATAATCTCGTTCCGGACTCTGTCCCTTAACGAGATACCCAGCATCGAACGTTCCATTGCCCGCTGAGCGACATGTAATCGGTGAGCCAACCCGACTGTCATGTTCCACGTCTCGGCACCGTATGTCATTACAGGTAGGACGCACTGATTGAAAACCCTGGTTTTAAGACACTGCGGTAGTGGCGACGAGAAGATATGACGCAACTTCCCGAATGCTGCCCAGCCCAGCTGCACTCTTCTGGAAATCTCACGCTCGAAGCTGTCCCTACCCATTTGTAGAACCTGGCCCAGGTAGACATATTCCTGGACCACTTCGAGCGTTTCTCCATTGATCGTGATCGGCCCCGGGACAACGAGCTCATTGAACATGACTTTTGTCTTGTCCAAGTTCATCCGGAGACCGACCGACCGTGAGGCAGCGTTAAGACTATGCAGCATTCCCTGTAAATCCTGCAGCGAATCCGCCATTATGACAATGTCGTCAGCGAAACGGAGGTGCGTGAGGTATCTGCCATTGACATTGATACCCATCCCAGTCCAATCCAGAGTTTTGAAAACGTCCTCCAGTGCGTTCGTGAACAGTTTCGGGGATATGACATCCCCCTGTCTCACTCCTCTGAGCAACTGTATAGGACTTGTCTTTTGGTTTTGGACTTGAACAGATATCGATGCCACGCTGTATAGGCTCCTCAACACCTGCACATAACGCCAATCGACCTGGCATCGCTGCAAGGATTCCAGAACAGCCCAGATCTCGATGGAGTCGAAGGCCTTCTCGTAGTCCACAAAGGCAAGACACAGCGGCTGGCTATACTCATGAGACTTCTGTATAACCTGCCGCACTGTGTGGATGTGGTCTACGGTACTGAAACCTTTTCGAAATCCGGCCTGCTCCGGCGGCTGGAAGGCGTCAAATCTTGAGGCCAGACGATTTGTGAGCACTCTCGAGAACAACTTGTAGACGTGGCTTAGGAGCGCGATAGGCCTATAATTCTTCAATAGGGCCTTGTCTCCCTTTTTGAAGAACAAGGCCACCACGCTCTCACTCCACGCCTTCGGGGTAGTCCCATTAGCTAGGACGGAATTAAATAGGTGCTTGAGCTTCTGCAGGACTGGAGCTCCTCCCGCCTTTAGAAGCTCCGAGGTTATTCCGTCTTCGCCGGGAGCCTTCCCATTACGAAGTTGTTTGAGAGCGCTCCCAATTTCGTCTTCGTCCACGAGCGGGAGATCATCAGTGTAGTGGCGCACCAATGTGGCTCTTGGGTCCTTCGCATCGGGTGGAGGCTTCGGGGCATGCGAGGAGTATAGATGGCCGTAAAAGCCCTCAACCTCTTTAAGAATCCCCGGAATTGAAGTGACGGTTCTGCCCTCTGAGGTTTTCAGCTTCGTCAGATTAGACGTACCCATTCTTTTACAGAAGACTTTCGACCCCCGATTCTGCTCAATGGCCTCTTTGATGAGTTTCGCATTGTAGCTTCGGAGGTCGCGTCTCACCGATTTTCGGATAGTTTTATTGAGACGTTGGGTATCTGACGAAGCTCCCTCTGGCAATTCACGTCGAATCCGCATCAATTCCAGGGTTCCGCTTGAGAGTTTAGACCTTCGGCTGCCTCGCCCTCCCATGAAGCATCTTCCACCCACTTCGCGAAGTACCCTCACCACATCATCGAGGTTCTCGTCAACACTTGCCGTGGTATTCAGTGCTTCGAAGCGATTGCGTAGTTCCAGCTGGAACGCTTCAGAGCTGTGCACGGATTGGAGCATCGTTGGGCGAAGAACGGATCGTCTTAATCGGCTTCTCTCGGCTTTAAAGTCGAAATTCAGGGTGCCTCTCACAAGGCGGTGGTCACTGCCGGTCTTAAACCTATTGACCACTGAGACATCCCTGAACACGTACTTCCTGTCTGCCAAGATGAAGTCGATTTCGTTCTTCGTCCTACCATCTGGGCTCTGCCAGGTCCACTTCCTATGGGGCTTTTTCTCGAAGAAGGTGTTCATGCAGAACAGCCCCTCTTTATCCAGGAAGTTGACCAGCATCTGCCCTCTGGCATTTCTGCATCCAACCCCGTGCGCTCCGATACGCGATTCATCGCATTCGCGCACTCCCACTTTGGCATTGAAGTCCCCCATGACAACGGTGTAGTGGGTCTTGGTGGTGTTATGCATCGCCTTGGCGATATCTTCATAAACCACCTCGACCTCACTGTCTGGGTATGCCGACGTCGGCGCATAAACCTGCACGACCTTAAGAGAGTATCTCTTGGTCAGTTTCAGTACTAGGTACGCTACCCGGGTCGACACACTCGAAACCTCCAGCACGTTGTCACGGAGAACCTTGTTGACGAGAAAACCTACGCCACCCTGTGACTTCTGGTCGCCCTCCCGGAAGTAGAACAGATGGCCTGATTCTAGGGTAATGGTGTCCTCATACTATATTGTATGTATATATATGTACTACATTGTATGTATGGTATAATAGGATAAAAACCCTACGTTATACACCTACATAATATTCAAAATAGACACAGTCAATCACCTGTCACATTGACTGCATAAACATTACCATCAGGGCTAACATTGACATTTTATGTTAACAAGGCACATTCCGAAATTACACCGAAACACATACTCAGGCTTACGAAATCCCGATGGAGGCTGTAACCAGATTTTGACTGCATATTGGATCAGGTAAGCACTGTCATATATTTTGCATTTTCTCTCCCACAGCCTTTCAGGATGATGTGATAGCAACCTGTCACTAATGGTAAAGGTTTCAGATATTTATATATATAATAATAATATTTTAGGACATTATTACACCATTGAACTAGCCCCTTGGTAAGTTCATTTAAGACTTGTGTTAAGGGTACTAGTCAACGTATATTTAAGAAATATATACTTATTTTATATAGATAAATACATATTTATTATACATAAGTAACGACCAGACTGGAAAGCAGAAGAAAAGCGTAGTTAACTTACTCTCTGCCTCCACCGGTAATCGAATCCGGGACCTCACGATTAGGGTTCAGGCGTCTAACCGATCGCGCCATGGAGGTCGTCAAAATATCAATATCGTCGTGATAGCAACCTGTCACTGATATTTTATATGGTAAAGGATACAGGTATTTATAGACACATTTCACTTGATAGTCATTACTTAACGTAGCACACAAATGATAGTAAAAATATTGACTATTACATATAGTGAATAATAGGTATTATTATGAAGGGAATACATAATAAGGATGTACGTATGATTACGTAAATTAATGCCGTTTGAGATAGATAGAAACAAGGAACTCCAACTAATATAATAATTAATAAATATAATAGAAAAGTGAAGAACAGAAGAGCATGTATGAGAAGGTTAATAGGTGTGAGTGAAGCAAGAGCGATTTTTCATTATCGTTCCAGTTGGCGATCGAATGTCTTTGCCTATGCCATTAGGAACGTAGAGGCGTGAATATATATATATATATATATATATATTGTATGAATAATTAGGACAGATTACTACTCTATCACCTATTATAAAATATGGAACATAAAAATACTATCCCATACATATTGATTCAAACTTTACCAAGCCAAAAAAATTAAAACTTATATTTCATATCTATTGATTCAAACTTTTGATAAATAATTAACGAGACTTATCGCGTAAGTTTATATATAATAAAATTACCTTTATTAACGTTTCGGCTACGTTGCAGTAGCCATGGTCACGGGTAGACTAAACGTAGCCGAAACGTCGGGTTAAAAAAGGCAATTTTATTTATTAATTATTTATAATGAGTATAAATCGCGAATCTCTTAAAACTATGATTCAAACTTTACCAAGCCATTAAACTATCCATTTCCTTTCGCGAACCGATATCAAACAGTTTCACTCACTACACTTTAATTCCGCCATTAATAACCGGAAGCGGAAATCCGAACTTAAAAACAATCCAACCTCATTCCGCTGGCCTCCTTCCAGTTTTAGCGCCAAATCACCTGATACTAAAGCCAGGTTTCGGAAGTCGATAATTTTGCTAGAACTTCACTTATTTCGAGCGTATAGGTCGTGCGAGTTAGTAGTGCTAGCTTTCTTATTATGTTTGCTATTTTAATTTCAACCATTTGAAATCTCTTTGGTATATTTTGAAGTTTTATGACTATTTTATTATTCTTGGCAATATGATGGTGTTATTCGTAGCTTAGAACATGATGTAATACGATACCATGATGAATCAGTGTTTCATTTTATGATAAAAACACTGTTTCCATCTGTGTTTACATTTCTATTTTTTATAATTGAAATTTTTTTGTATTTATATTATAAAGAGGAACAGAACAAAACATGCAAAGAAACTTGAATTAAGATATAATAAATGTAATAATACTCGAAAGTGACTCAATAAGCCTATGTCGTTTAGTTAGATCATGCTAATAACAACTACATTTAAATGTAAATAAAGTCATGTCATTCTAAATGACAATAGCTATACTTACACTGCCATTTACATTATGCATGACTACTAGTAACATGGTAAAATTGTACTAACTTTGCCTTAGCCCTCTTGGTAATTTTACTTCCTTACCGTACTTAGATACTAAACCATTACGCTATAATGTCTGGATGGACAGTACCTCGAAGAGTATAGAAATATCGTGTTTTAGACATAATATATTGTTTTTTATTGAAATCATAAGATAAACATTGTAATATATGTACGTCATCTAGTGTTAGAAATATCATCTTATAAAACCAATGCAATATAGCGTTTTTTAACTTTTAAATAGAATAAATAAAGAATAAATAGAATAAATAAAACTCAAAGCAACAACAAAAAAAATTATTTTATATATTCCAAAGTTCTATACTTCTAAAAAACCTCCTTTATAGCATGCTTTTATTATTATTTATTATAGTTGATAGCTGTATTTACTATCTATAATTTTAGATATATACCTAGTTACCTGGTGAAAAGTAGCCTCAATGTAGCAAACATACCTAAAACACTTACACTGCTATATCTAATTTGACAATAAAACCTCCACTTTTATTTCTCGACATAACACCACATATTCAAGTTTCAACCCTCCCAATACTGAGAATCCAGCCTATATTAACCAAAGGCAGAGAGTAAATCTCTGAGAGAATAAACCAGAAAATACTGCATATTGAGCGCGTAACCCCGTAGAGGGTGACAGGGAATGTGTTAACTTAACAACGCCTATCTCGAAGGCTTTACGCTTCTTGGCATGTCTTTGTAAGAAGTAAAACAGATTTATATACGGATTCTTTCAGGTGAAATTTGGGGTTTAATTTGTATACTTGAACATTTTTAGTATACATTATGTTATAGTCTGAGACGTTATTAGAATTGTAACAAGTTATATTTGAGACTACTGGGGAATTACTAGGGACTGGTATAATAGTCAAAAGAGTTAGGTTAATGGTCAATAGGGCTATTTGACTATTGCTATTTATATATTTTGACTATTACTATAGATATAAATTGGGGATTTATTTTCGTTTAAATACATAAATTCGAACCTAGAAAAATTTTTACCACCATTTTACTAACTAGCTAAGAATAAATATATCTAAAAAACTCGGTTTTAGGCTAGATTAAATCTAGATTCGAACCAAGCCGGTGATTCCTACATAGGAACGAACTTTGGCAACTGAAATCAGAATGTTTAGTTGAAAACTTTTTCGATTTGGGACTCCACGCTGCATACGTTGAAAACTTTCATACGTTTTTGGGAACACGAAACGGATTACAAGGAATATCAGCTATTGAATAACAGATGTACGTAAATGAATTTTTACGTCAGAATATCTGATACATGGTTTTTAATTGATACCTTTTACTGCTCTTGTATAAATCCCGTACTAGTCTGGGACGTAAAAAGAATGCTAACTAGCTGCCGTTCTTCCAGGCATTCGTAGAAGGTGACTAAGGGACTAGCGGTTAATATAATTTGTTAGGGGATGAGCTAGTGACCTGTGTTTTCTGGTATATACTCTTATTTTAGTATATACTCTAATTCATTGTATCGAATAAAGTGCTTTTGATTAATTGAAACGTCTACATATTTACATTATAGAAACATATATAATACGTTCTTCAATTTATTACAGAATAAAACTTTAGATAATTTTATTAAAGAAATTTTATACACCCTTATTAGCATCTAAAAAGCATACAGATAGCAATCTATATGATGAGTTTGATTGATTCATTTTTAATTTGTTAGGGGAGAATAAAAGACAAACGTATTCACGACCATTAACCCTTGCGGTATTCCATCTCCCCAATTGCGAAGCTAGTAACTCTATGGCCACCTCGAACCCACGTGTTGACCAGATAGTCAGTACTCAATGCGACAGGTGGTAAGCCATGTCGCCATTTACAAGCACTAACTATTACCTGTTCGGGGAACAGGTAGGTTTCCTCACGATGTTTTCTCACCGTAGTATTTGACGCATTTCGTAAATGTATTTTTATTAATACGTTAGGGGGACTTGTGAAGATTAATATTTTAAGCAAACTTACATGAGTAAGCCTCGCATCTCTGTTGAATTTAACGGCCGTAAACACAGGCAGAGCAAAGTTTGCTTAACGTATTATTTTACAAGCTTTTCGTTAAATAGTAATGACAATATCAGAGATATAACGTTTTCTTGTTGAGAATTTTTACATATACAAAGTAACCTAAATAATGCACTACAGAAAATCATGTTATAAAGCATTTATCGTTAACATTTAGCCCTAATGTTGATGACATATGTAGAATCAAGAACAAAATACAAATTTTTGCAAGAATATTGATCACTTAGTAGAATAATATCAATTAACACCCTAATAATAATAATAATAGGTAATAGCCAGTGCCAGTACGGCAATACAGTTCACTACCTATCGCGCTAGGTGCTGTCTATCTAGTCAAACACGGGCTACGAGTGACCCATACCTAACATGCCTTCAATATTTCATACTCTTTGACTACCCAGCAACAATAAAAAAGGGAGTTTGTATACACAAGTTGTATGTGTATATGTGTTATAAATTAGAACTGTTTGTGGTATTTGAAGGTATATGATAATGAAGTGAAAGTGGTTTGGGTAGAGCGGTTATAATGGGTTACTGTGATCTCTACCTATTCCTATGTAGAGACACAGTCTTGATGTTTATATATGTTTTTCTATGTATATTTTTGTCACCACTCTGTACTAATATTTCGTAGCGAGAACCCTTCAATTCGGAATGAGGCTTAATTGGATAACTTCGTGCAATCACAACTTCCATTGGTAACGAATTAGTTTCGGCTTTCGTTACAAAACAGCCAGAAATGTTGCAAACCGCTTCGATTCAATAACATTGATTTATTGAACAAAGGGATAATAGGGTTCGTGAATTTTACCAGAAATTCACTACTAAGCCTATATTTACACAGTAACATACAAATACATTCACGTCCTTCAATCCTTTTTAGAATAGACAGAACCTCGGAGATTTAGGTTCTAGGTCACTTTTTAGCATGAATATCGGGGTAGTGATATCATATAAGACATTGCCGCTAGGTTGCTAGATCGCTCAACAGATTCCATTAATCTTTAGTCTCTTAGTCACTTCCTACAACATGCCGGAATAAGGGTAGCAAGTTTTCATTCTTTTGCGTCCCAGCTAGCATGGAAGTATATACAATATACTGTATATATAACCATACATATATAAATAATATATTATAAACAGTTGTAAAACCATTTCCTTCTATTGTTTTTGGATAGTTTTATTATTTACAAAAGAAGCATGAGAAGATTATTAAGAAGCATGTTCAGAGTAACCTTAGACGATAGAACTAATAATAGTGTATTAAGGGATGGATGCGGTTTAAAAGAAGATGTAGTGATTAAGATTGAAAAGGACATGCTTCAATGGCTTGGACATGTTATACGGATGAATATTCGGACATTATTACACCAATTGAACTAGCCCCTTGGTAAGTACATTTAAGACATGTTTTAAGAATACTAGTGAACGTATATTTAAGAAACGTATACATATTATATATAGATAAATAGTCTGGTCGTTGAATATATATGCTATATATTCAACGACCAGACTGGGAAGCAGTAGAAAAGCGTAGTTCTTAACTCTGCCTCCACCGGGAATCGAACCCAGGACCTCACGATTAGCGTTCAGACGTCTAACCGATCGCGCCACGGAGGTCGTCAGAGATAAGTGATAGAAGAATAATGGAAGTTAAAATTATAGTTTTAAGAGATTCGCGATTTATACTCATGATTTTTTTATACTCATGATTGATACTAATGGGTCTTATCGCGTAGGTTTTTATATAATAAAATTACCTTTATTAACCAGACGTTTCGGCTACGTTGCAGTATATAGTAGTCTGCCCGTGACCATGGCTGCTGCAACCTAGCCGAAACGTCTGGTCAATAAAGGTAATTTTGTTATATAAAAACTTACGCGATAAGTCCCGTTAGTTATTAATCGGAAGTTAAAATGCAGAATTTTAACATGGTACCTATGTACAAATGTTATACGCATATCATATAAATGAAGTACCTAACCCTCAGCGTCCTTTAGTACAAATTAGGACATTCATCCAGAGAATTTAAGACCTAGGAAACTACAACATAAAATTTTTGTAGACTACGAAACTGTCTACTTTGGGAAATTGCTACGAACGTAACACTCCTGAATTACGACTACGGTTTTACGTCAATCACGTCGTAAACTTAGCCTACTGTCACTTGGAAACATGCCTACAGATCACGCTTATTCCTTACAGGGGGTAGGTAGAGATCACGAAACACCTTTTTTAAACGGTCAATCCACTTTGGCCCAATCATTTTTATTCTAAATATTGATGACTCTTTTATGTTTTACTTACTATGCAAGAAATACGTATATTCAGATCATGCTATAAACATATGATTCACGAATTGAATATGCACACTCCCTTTTTTATTGTGGCGGGGTAGTCAGAGGCTTGAGTGTCCCTCTCCGAAAATTTCAAAGGACTGTTAGGTATGGGTTACTCGAACGCCGCAATTGACTAGATAGACAGCACCAAACGTGATAGGTAGTGAACCGTATCGCCGTATAAAGGCACTATTACCTATTCCGAAGGATAGACAGGTTTTCTCATGATGTATTCCCTCACCGTTATTATTACTTTTACTATTTGAAATAAATCTACTAAAACATTGATATTGATATGTTTTCAGACACCGTACAAGTGAGAACATAAAGAAAGCATGTAAATATTGTTTGTCAAGTATTTATTATCAAATATACCGCTTTCCTACCTCTGTGGAGTTAAAAGCAAATAAGTCTTTTTCCGCGAAAAACAGCTGTTTATTTTATCTTTTACCTACAATGATAAATAAAAAGCAATTTTTTTATGTTAGTTATTTAATTATTCGATGACGACCTTCGTGGCGCGATTGGTTAACCACCTGAACGCTAATCGTGAGGTCTCTGGTTCCCGATGGGGGCAGAGTTAAGAACTACGCTTTTCTTCTGCTTTCCAGTTCGGTCGTTGATATGCTATATATGTATTTATCTATTTATAGTATTTATTTATCTATTATGTATTTATCTACACATTTCATATGCAGAAAGAAAGAAAAAAAACATTTATTCACTGCTTATATACATTTTGACATCCTATTTATACCCACTTGACCCAACAACAATACACATAAGGAGTAGGCACTTGACGCAGTGAACATATCACAAAACGTTAGATGTCAGTACTGGAAAGTTGTAAGGCGATATGTTTTCCGTCCAAATCAGCAAGTCGTTACGAATCGCTTACGAGCAAGATGAACGGCCCTTTTATCTGCCACTTAGGCGTCTGCAAGCACTGAAAAGAAACTAAAGTTCTAGATCTCAAACAGAGATGGCCTCTAGGGTAGGTTCGTTCTTTTGTCTTTAGAAAGGAACGTTATTGTGTGCATAATATAGAACTGTACGTTTTATTCTGAATGGATATATATATAAAACAATCGACGTAGCTCAGTTGTTTGGGCCTTAACTCTGTATCAGTGGGTACAGGGTTCAAATTCCGCTTGAGCATATACCAATGGCAAAGAAAAATTAAATGAATTTCTATTTACATTTCGTAATAAAAATATATTTACAAAATGCATCTAATACTGCGGTGAGGGTAAACATCGGTAAATAAGCTATGTTAGTGCTTGTAAATGGCGACATGGCTTACCTGTCACATCGAGTACTGACTATCTGGCCAACACGTGGGTTCGAATTGGCCTAGGCATTACTACCTTCGCAATTGCGGAGATAGACACTTGGATCTCTGACTACCCCGCAAGGGTTAAAGGTCGTGAATGTGACTTTTTTGTATTTTATCAGGTCAGTATAACAACATTATTGTTTAGAGATATACTTGATTAGCAAACACGTTTTAGTTCAACTTGTAGAATGCTTGCAAATTGCACTATTGTATACGTTAATTCTCCTACTTATTCATTGTTTATTAATGACTATACACTAGCACATTTTAACGTCTAATTTCTAATAAATTCATATTCACGCCCCTACGTTCCCAACGGTATGGGCAAAAACTATAGATCGTCACTTGGAAAGATCCTGACATATCTCTCTTGCTTCACTCACACCCATTAACCTTCTCATACATGCTCTTCTGTTCTTCAAAATACACCAGCCTTGAGAATAACGTCTCCAATTTGATCTGTATAAGTTTTACGCGGCCTACGCGGCTTTATAGATTTCTTTTCTATTTTCGTCACTACATCTTGATTCAAACCACAACGTTCACGAATCGCACTATTTCGTACCCTATCACACAATCTTACATTAAAAATTTTCCTACAAGTTTAATTTACTAAGGAGTGAAAGGAATTTATATTACTATATTTGAATATAATACAGAAAGTATGTAAGTACGCGTATAGTTAAATTGTGCTTACAGCTTGCGTTACGACCAAAATAAAAAAAAAACAACAGAGAACATTCTTTTTAAATCCCATAGAGGAAAGGATATCAGTACATCACCTCTAAATATGTAAGCCAACATTTACCTGATTCCAAAAACAAGTCGAAAGATTCCCGTAGCTCTCACCTCTCCACCGGCAGTTATAGTTGAAATATGACGGCCATAACCGGAGTTTTAGCAGCTTTACACATTTTTATCTAAACCCGTTTAGAGAGAATTCAGTGTTTGTTTGTTAAGCTACAATATGGCTTTATCATACATACATATACGTTCACCTTTCCTGTAAACAGATCACGGATCCCTAACTGTTGAGATCTTGACAAACCGCTTAATTGACATTCATACACACTCGGTGGTTATAAGTACATTAAACGTCATCCTTCAATTCAATTTTCAATATGGCGTCTATCTGACTGTCATGTGTTTTATTGGGCCGGCCCCTACGTAACATATTTACATGTTGTGTAGATAGGAATAACATTCTTCTCGCTAACTTTAAGTCCTAAAGGAATATAAAGTTACAAACTGTGACATTTTATCTCCATATAGTAAGGATAGACCCTCATAGACCCGATGGTATTTCGTAAGTACTATGTATATATATATATTCCTATCACTTTAGCTTTATAGATTCCTTTCGTAACCCTCCTTTCATCCATCCGCTCCATGTGCCCAACCTTAACATAACTTTCCTCTATTTTCGTCACTACATCTTCTTTAAAACAACAACGTTCTCGAATTCCATTTTTCATCACAAACACTAACTAATAACATGCATACATATCACACCTGATACCCTATAGAGAGGTAGGCAGAGATTTCTGATCCCCATTTGTCCTGATCATCATCACTCATACATCTTCTCATACACTCTCGGCGGTTATAGGTACTCCTAACGTCACCCTTTTTCAATATAGCGTCTATCTGACTGTCTTATGTCTAACGGTAAAAACTTAAGAACATTTACATAGATAAGTATAACATTCTTTCAGCTAACTTTAATTCCTAAAGGAGTAGAAACTTACCAACTGTGACATTTTATCTCCATGTAGTCCCGAAGTGCAGTAAAACCTTCTTCGCGACATCACTCCCCGAAGCTTCACGGTGGGTGAACAGACTTAAGTGTCCCGCACTAATTACTGTGAAATTCAAGATGTTTTTAAGACTTCGTCTGGAAAATGACTTGTCTGAGTCTGTGAGATATTTAGGTTGGCTTACGTACATATACTGACGTATGTTTCTTTTTTTGGGGTGAACAAAAATAAGGAGATGCGCTTTTTTATTTTTAAACATTTATTGTAAAAATGCATTGTCAAAGGAATTTATGCGGGTGAAGTGTAGAGTACCCGCCACATAAGGTGGCAGTTGGAGGCGTCGCCACAGTCGCGTAATCCAGTGTTGCCAGTAAACACGCCAAAACTAGCACTCACTGTGCCATACGGCTCGATACATTATATTGAGGTTTCATTTGTAACGATCTTTGGTTGCAGAGCTATAAACTCAAATAAAACAAATTAATATACCAAAGTCAAAAGTCGAAATATTTTTATTCAAAATAGGCCCTATCATAAGCTCTCTTTGAAAGTTATTTTATGATCTAAGTACAAATTAAAAAAACTATATATTGACAAAAGGAATATATATGAGTTAAGTGGAAGGGCGGTTACGTAGGGGCCGGCCTAATAAGACATATATGTAACAGTCAGATAGACGCTATATTGAAAAATGGTGACGTTAGGAGTACCTATAACCGCCGAGAGTGTATTAGAGAATGTATGAATGTCAATGAAGCGAAAGTGGTCTGTCAGGATCGGGACAAATGGGGATCCGTGATCTCTGCCTACCCCTCTACAGGGAATCAGGCGTGATGTGTATGTATGTATGTAAAAAAACTATTTCAAACATGGCACTGAGCATTGTCTTTACATATTTTTACCGAGGTTAGTTCACCAACCATTTCGGCTGCTCAAGATGCCACGTCTTGAAGACCACGACCGCTCTGATAAGAGCGTAACGATTGAGAAGAAGAAGTTCAGCGGAGACCCTTGGAGAAGAACTAACAAGAAACTCCAGAAATCAATTTATTATAATCACCCTTAACAAACATAAAAATTACAAAGAGTGGGCAAAAAACACAACGCTGGTAATACTAAATTTACCTTTCATACAAAATAACACGCAATGGCGGAAACGTCAAATTTAGTTCCAAGTTTGGCTACTGCCACCTTATGTGGCGGGTACTCTAAGGGCAATTACGTAGGGGCCGGCCCAATAAGACGTAAGATAGTCAGATAGATGCCATATTGAAAAAGGGTGACGTTAGAAGTACCTATTATCGCCCAGTGTATATGAGAAGATGTATGAGTGTTAATGAAGCGAAAGTTGTATGTCAGGATCAGGGCAAATGGGGCCCTCCGTGAAGCGATTGTTTGAGCACCTGAACGCTAATCGTGAGGGTTTGATTCTCGGTGGAGGCAGAATTAATAACTACGCTTTTCTTCTACTTTCCAGTTTGGTCGTTGATCACATGTCCTATATATGTATTCGATATATATTAAGTATATATTTCTTAAAAATACGTTGACTGGTACCCTTAAAACAAGCCTTGAATGTACTTAACAATGGGCTTTTTAATTGATGTAATAATGTCCAATTATTATTATATATAAATTTCACCCCAATTCTCAAACAAATATCAGCTAAGTTTAGGTCTATTGTTTTCCTAACTTAGACCACAATGTACTTCCATACTCAGCATACACACTCGGCAGTTATAAGTATAAAAAGGCCCGAAAAACCCACAGTTGTTTACCTCTAGGACTTTTGTAAGCCATAAATCTATCTGCTCCCCAGAGATTGCCTTATCGAATTAAACTTGGGATTGTCAAGGATTTATATCGGTCTTTTTTGTTCTCGAAGGTTGTGTTTGATAGATAGGCTTTATGTAGAATACTTGATTAGGAAGATAATGTTTGAATCGCCTTTGTTAAGTATAAGACCTCCGTGGCGCGATTGGTGAGGTTCCGGAATCGATTCCCGGTGAAGGCAGAGTTAAGAACTACGCTTTTCTTCAGCTTTCCAGTCTGCTTGTTGATAAAATATAGTATATATGTATTTATCTATGTATCATAAGTATATTATTCTTAAATTTACGTTGACTAGTACCCTTAAAACAAGTTTTAAATGAACTTACCAAGAGGCTAGTTCCATTGGTGTAATAATGTCCAAATATTATTATTACTATGTACTTTTATACCCAAAAATGTACTCTTTAATTCTCTATTCTTTAAATATAACAGTAAACCGTTATCCTTGTTTCAGAATTAAGAATAAACACAGTTTAAACGAAGCTAAGGCATCCGAAGCTCGCGCTTCACATACGCTGGAAATAGCTAAAGAAAACAAAAGGGCATCGCAGCTGACAGCCTCGTTCTAATTGGAGCCAAAGTGCAGTGTACACTTAACGGCAAATTGCTATGAAATTGCCACTTGTACATTCGAGCACACATTTATGTAGAGTCAATGAAGCGGTGGTGTGTTTTTTGTATGGATAGTAATTATTGGTATTCGCGTCCACGGCCATTAACCCTTGCGGGGTAGTCAGAGTTTCCATCTTGGCAATTGCGAAGGTAGTAATTCAATGGCCACCTCGAACCCACGTGTTGACCATATTGTCAGTACTCAATGTGACTGGTGGTAAGCCATGTCGCCATTTACAAACACTAACTATTACCTGATCGAGGAACAGGTAGGTTTCCTCACGATGTGTTCCCTCACCGTAGTACTCAACGCATTTCATAAATGTAATTTTTATTCCCAAAATGTACATAGAAATGCATTAAACTTCATTTCCATTGGTACATGCTCAAGTGGGATTTGAACCCTGTATTCATTGATACAGAGTCAAGCCCCAAACAACTGAGCTACGTTTAATTATACACCTTATAAGTACATAGAAACCAAATCCCTGCTGTCACTTTTAACAACTTCTTCAAAATTTCAAGAGTAAAACAAACAGCAAACATAAATATGAAAACTCATACCTCACGAGGGAGTTCCAGACACCTGGTGAAAACTTTTATCTGGAGTTTGAGTGAACACGTGTTCCTGAAGTGCAGTGAAAGTTGGAGTTTGCAACTTATGGTCTGCGTTAACTCGTGGAGTTTGCTTAGATGTTTTCGGGTGATAGGCTAGTCGGTGACTACGTTTCTCACGTCTCTTTATTCCTTTTAGGTTGAAAATAATTTTATATAACTTTCGGGATTGCTATAACATACAATAACATACACTTCACGACTTGCGTATTATATATTAGCATGAATATTGGGGTCGCTATTGCATATCTACCACAAGTGACGGGTAGCTAGTATATCACCCAATAGATTCCATTGAATTATACGGTGAGGGAAAACATCGTGAAGAAACCTACCTGTTCGTCGAACAGGTAATAGTCAGTGCTTGTAAATGGCGACATGGTTTACCACCTGTCACATATAGTACTGACTATCTGGTCAACACGTGGGTTCTAGGTGTCCATAGAACTACCTTCGCAATTGCGGAGATGGACACCTGAACCTCTGACTGCGCCCCAAGGGTAAATGGTCGTGAATGCGTTTGCCTTTTTGTCCATTGACTTCGATTCCCTTATCCTATTACGACATGCCGAGAAGAACGGCAGCTAGTTAGCATTCTTTTTACGTCCCAGAGTGAGTTTTTTTTTCGGGTGAGTTGTGGTATATGAAAGGAAGTTAAAGCATATTCTTTAAGCTACTGGTTATACTTCACTACAAACATACAAATCACGCCCGATTCCCTATAGAGGGGTAGGCAGAAATTACGGATCCCCATTTATCCCGATCCTGTCAAACCACTTTCGCTTCATTGACTCTCATACATCTTCTCATACACACTACTCTATACACTACTATACAGGTACTCCTAACGTCACCCTTTTTCAATGTAGCGTCTATCTGACTGTCATATGTCTTATTTGGACCGGCCCCTACGTAATTAATCTTAAATCTTGTATTTTAATTATCTATATTTAATACACCGATGGTTGATTATTTATTTCTTTAAGTAACATAATTTTGTAGTGAATATGTTATGGTGTCCAATAGATAGTTAGTTTAATTAGATCTACTTTACTACGTCTTTAAAAGGACATTTCATAATGGAAAAAATATTTAAAAATATTTTTCGTGAGGAAACGTGCCTATCCCTCAGGATAGGTAATATTAGTAATATTAGTCAGTGCCTATATATACGGCGATACGGTTCACTACCTATCACGTTGGGTGCTGTCTATTTAGTGATACGCGGGCCTCGAATAACCCATACCTAACATGCCTTCGAAATTTCGGAGATGGGCACTCAAGCCTCTGACTACCCCGCCATAATAAAAGAGGGAGTGTGTATACACAAGTCGTAAAGCGTATGTTATGTTGTTTTTAACATAATTTTGTAGTGAGTATGTTATGACGTTCAATAGATAGTTAGTTTAGTTAGGTATTTAAAAGGACATTTAATAATGTAAGCTCGAGTGGATCACTCGATCAAGTTAATGACTTGTAACTTTCGCAAACGGGATGTTTGGCCACCGTCCAATGCACTTCATTACGACTACATAGAGATTTAGGTGTCACAGTGATTATATTGTACAATACCTTTGATTTCTATCTAAGCGGCTGTAGCCCAGTGGGTAAGAACTCGGACTATTTATGAGAAAGGTCCTAGGTTCGATAACCGAATCTGGCACGTACCAATGAATGATATTTAAATGTGTTTTTCATTTACGTACATAATTTACAGTCGCTTCGAATGAGCCATACCTAACATGCCTTCGAAATTTCGGAGATGGGCATTCAAGCCTCTGACTACCCCGCCATAATAAAAAAGGGAGTGTGTATACACAAGTCGTGAAGCGTATGTTTTTATGTATATTTAATGATGAGACAAAACAAAACGCATTCACGACCATTAACCCTTGCGGGGTAGTCAGAGGTTCAGATTTCCATCTCCGCAATTGCGAAGGTAGTAATTCTATGGACACCTCGAACCCATGTGTTGACCAGACAGTCAGTACTCAATGTGACAGGTGGTAAGCCATGTTGCCATTTACAAGAACTGATTTGGACTGACCTGTTTGGGGAGCAGGAAGGTTTCTTCACGATGTTTTTCCCTCGCCATAGTATTCGATGCATTTCGTTAATGTATTTTTATTACGAAAATGTACATAGAAATTCATTAAACTTCATTTCCATTAGTACATATTACTTTTCTACTCTACTAGTTTTAGTATTTCCTATTACATATACATTTCAGTGATCTACATAGTTATTATTAATGTCTTCAATCCCTTAAATCACTCAGAGTAGGCAGAGAAAAAAAATCGACGTAGCTCAGTTGTTTGGGCCTTGACTCTGTATCGAGGGTACATTGTTCATTGGAAATGAACTTTAATCAATTTCTATGTACATTATCGTAATAAAAACACATTTACGAAATGCATCGAATACAACGGTGAGGGAAAAACATCGTGAGGAAACCTACCTGTTCCCGAACAGGTCATAGTTAGTGCTTGTAAATGATGACATTGCTGACTACCTGTCACATTGAGTTCTGACTATCTGGTCAACACGTGGGTTCGAGGTGGCCATAGAATTACTACTTTCGCAGTTGCAGAGATGGACACCTGAACCTCTGACTACCCCGCACGGGTTAATGGTCGTGAACGCGTTTGTCTTTTAGTAGGCAGAGACTTGACTGACCACCAGACAATTCCACTCATTTTATACACAATAACATCCTGTTTAGTTTAAGTAGCACACGAGTAATACATTGTATTAACAACCGAAACACGTAGTTTAAATTAAACTCCGTTCCACGCATGCACAACGGTTGTCATGCCACCGCTTCGAAACTTTGCAATGCAAGGATTGCGGTTCCTTTGCTAACCAAAACTGTAAAAGACTCCAACTTGGAAAAACTAAGTTGCTAAGTTCGACTTCTAAGTTGACTTTTAGGTTTGCTGCGTAAAATGAGATGGTTTTCCAGTGTTTGTTTTTAAACTTTTCAGATTTTGTGTCAGCAGTAATATTTTTCTTAGTACGAGGTGACTTAGTTACTAAAGGTCTTGTAAATTGGATAGATTACTTATACATACATATATTCACGTCTTTTAAACCTTTTCGGGTCGGACAATACCTTGGAGACCAGAAAACATCTCCTTAGTAACTTATTAGCATGAATATTGGAGTTGTGATGTCGTATGGAACATTGGTGACAGGTTAGCACATCGCCCATTAGGTTTCTTTTACCTCTGGTTCCTTAGCCGTCTCCTTCAGTCCGTGAAGAACGGCAGCTAGTTAGCATTCTTTTTACGTCCCAGACTAGCAAGGAACGGGATTAGTTATCATCACTAATATTACAAATTTCGTAAAATGTTTAACAAACAATATTAAAGGTAGTAAAAAGCTTCCAAAGAAAAAGAATACTACGTTGAGAGAAAACATCGTTAGGAAACCTGCCTGTTCCACGAACAGGTAATAGTTAATGCTTGTAAATGGCGACATGGCTTACCACCTGTCACATTGAGTATTGACTATATGGTGAACACATGGGTTCGAGGTGGCCATAGAATTACTATTTTCGCAATTGCGGAGATGGACAGCTGAACCTCTGACTACCCTGCAAGGGTTCAATGGTCCAGAACGCGTTCTTCGTTTTAAGGATTGACAAATCTTTAAAAAACAAGAATATTCATTCACGTTTACCATACTGTTTCTAAAAAAAAAAATTTAAAGCTATACAGTTGTCTATGTAAGCAAAAACAACTATTTGCTCATATATGTATTGACCTTTGACACAAATCTTAAATGTACTTACCAAGGTGTTAGTTCTATTGGTGTAATCATGTTCACATACTATTATTATATTAAATTACTCATGACATTATACTGAGCAGAAAAGGCAGTTAGTATCTGCTTACTTACGTCCCAGATTATCACACGACCTTTTCAGGCTTGCGATAAAACAGAAGGTTTTTTTGGTCTAATAATAAATTCGGATATGGTTTAGCATTTACGTTTTATTGACAGATATCTTACCGTAAAGTTTGAGGTTTTATTTTTATGATTCTCGGGTTTTGTTAACAGGTTTTATTAAGGTAAACGGGGTCATGACTGTATTACTATTATGAGGTGGTCAAATGATGCATTTATTTCTAAAACTTAATATATATTGGTTTTTGGTTAGTCGAAACGCTTTCCTTAGCGGCAAACACCTAAAGTATCTATAGTTGGACATCATAACACATATACATATATGTCCTTTAATCCCTTTCGGGATGGGCAGAACCTCAGAGATATAATATTTCCTAAGTGACGGGTTGCTAGCCCATCACCAAATAGATTCTATTTACCCTCAGTCCCTTAGTCGCCTCCTACGACATGCCGGGAGGAATGGCAGCTAGTTTGCATTACTTTTACGTCCCAGACTAGCACAGGACACATCATCATAACACACACTACAAAATCATATTTCTTTAAGAAATAAATTCATCATCCGGATATTGATTTCAGTTATAATCGAAAATATTGATATCTGTAGAGGTACTTAAACGAATATTACAACCCTGCTTTTAACTACTATTGCGATATAAGAACACAGTCTACCTTTTATGGGATAATGGTCGTAATTTACTTACTTATTATTATGACTCAAAGGACTTCTAATAAACTATTACGGTAGACTTTCAACATTTCATAGAATTCATACTTTACACCGAAATGCCTCTTAACAAATTATATTACAATATTCTAAGTCTATTTAAGACTCCTTTTTCAATAACTGATATCTAGGAAAGACTTTACGACCACTAAACCAGGAGGGGTAGTCAGGGATACGCGTGTCTAATTTGGTAATTGCGGATTTAGTAACTTAGTGATAATATGGTCACCTCGAAACAACGTGTTAACTTGATAGTAATTCCCTTTATAATACAATTAAATATTATATAACAACAGCACCTAATGCATGTTGTAACAATTATAACAATTACAAATATAATTACAGTCAGCGCTAAAACTGCAGTCCCAGCAACTTTATATAAGTTTTAACTTTATAAGATCAAAAGACAATATTTTACATTTTAAAACTGGCGCCACTATGCATTGTCATGGCCACTGTACGTTCGCGTGCTTCGAAATGAAAAATATTGTCTTTTGTTCTTATAAACGTAAACCTTATAAAAAGTTACTGAGACTGCACTTTTAGCGTTGACTGTACGTAAAACATTTTTCTATGGAGCCATGGTGAATGGTAAGGTAGAATGGAGGAGGCCGCGTAGAATTCAAAGAAAGGTTTCTTATAGAGGTTTGGGAACATAGATCGGATGCATAAAAGAAGGATTACAGAAGGAATTTATAAATCCAAAGTGGAAGGTAGAGTTGGACAGGGTAGGCCCTGTAGAAGATATATTAAATTCGTATATTAAATTCGAGACATTATTCTCAAGGCGTGTGTACGTAGCGTGAAGAGCATAAGAGCATGTACGAGAAAGTTAATGAATGTGAGTGAATCAAGAGAGATTTGTAGTATCGTCCAAGGTAGGGATCTAAAGTCTCTGTCTATTCCCTTAAGAAAGGTGAGGCGTGAATATAATAGATGAAGCATTTCTAAGACAATCTGGTATCAATAGGAACAATTCATTGAATTAATTTTATAAATTGAATTGCAAATTTATTGAATTGGTTCGGCTACCACGAATGGAATTTTCTGGAAATTCCAATTAGTTAACGATATTTGGAACGCAATCAGGATTTCAAAAATGTATTTATAATTTCAAATTGTAAGCTTATCGTTGTTTTTAGATACTACGTTACAGCAAGTATTATAGAATGTCATCTTATATCCAGGGACAATCAATAAGCGGTACCTATTCACGGCGTTCACGGCCATTAACCCTCGCGAGGTAGTCAGAAGTTCAGGTGTCCATCTTCGCAATTGCGAAGGTAGTAATCGTTTGGCTACCTCACGTGACAGGTGGTAAGTCATGTCGCCATTTACAAGCACTGACTATTACCTGGTAGGTTTCCTTACGATGCTGTCTCACCGTAGTATTCGACGCATATTGTAACGTATTTTCATTACAAAAATGTACATAGATATTCATTTAACTTCATTTCCATTGGTACACGCTCACGCGGGATTTTTAATAAAATACAAATGTTAATTTGTTAATAAAATATACATGATAAGTCCCGTTTTGTAAAATGAAATAAAAGTGGTTTGTCTGGATCGAGACAAATGGGACTCTGCATATATGCTATTCAGTGACTATGTAACAGACATATTTTGGGTTGTATGGACTACAATTTGGAATATTACTGCGCGGTTTTATTAGAATAGGTAGCCATACTTACCAATATTTCATATCATTATTCAATGCCCAAAAAAATATAAGTAATATAGCAAGAACTAATTTTTTATGTCCAATCATTATTTAGACTTAAAACGCTATATTTAACGACTTCCATGGCGCGATTGGTTAAGCACCTGAAAGCTAATTATGAAGTCCCGGGTTCGATTCCCATTCGACGCACAGTTAAGAACTACGCTTCTTCTGCTTTCCAGTCTGGTTGTTGATTGTATATGCTATAATTTTATTTATCTATATATTTATATAATGAGTATATATTTCTTAAATAAAAGTTACCCTTATCACAAGTCTAAAATAAACTTACCAAGGGGCTAGTTCAATTGGTGCAATAGTGTCCCAAATATTATATTTAAAAATAATGATTGTTTAGGCAGAAGATATATATTAGACGTAAACCATATAATAAATAGGAGTTTGTTATGTATGGACTGTTCCACTTAAATAGTAAGGCAAAAACAGATGAATAACAGAAAAACAAGTAGTAGTTCCCGACATACTTTTAGGCTCTTTGGCTAGAAAAGATTAGGGAAATATATGTATGTAGGTAGAAATACATAGTATTTAGGATTGCCGCAAATATAAATCATTTCTTTTGAACTTTTCGTGAGAAGATATATAAAGAGAGAATGTTTAAAGTCTTTAAAGCAATAAATACTGTCTATTTAATACATACATTTACTTTTTTAATCCCTTTCGGGGTGGACAGAACCTTGGAGATATGAAAATACCTTTTTGGTCTGACTTATATGTTTTGCATTATTAACGATTTCCATTGACAATAACATACATTAAGAATAAAATAATTATAGTACATACATACATACACATCACGCCTGGTTCCCTGTAGAGGGGTAGGCAGTGATCACGGTTCCCCTTTTGTACCGGTCCTGACAGACCACTTTCGCTTCAGACACTAATACATCTTCTCATACACATTACGGCGATTACAGGTACTCCTAACGTCACCCTTTTCAATATAGCGTCTATCTGACTGTGATATGTCTTATTGGGCCGGCCCCTACGTAACCGCCCTGTATAATAATATCATTATTATATTTTACATATTATCTTTACAATATTGGAAAATCCCTATTGTAACAATACAAACGACAAACAAATTATAAACCCTATCCATTGTACGTACTACATACCATATATATTATTCCTTCCCTACATATTTTACAAAAACTTCACCAATAATAGTAATACCAAACTACAATATATCTTACAAAAATGTCCTACTACGAATAATAGTAGGAAAACCGTAGCAAAGATAACTCAGGTAGGGAAAACTCCAACACAACCTGTTTTTGCTCTCAACATGAAACTTTCAGAGTTGTATGAGCGAAGTTGTACTTTGAATGATGATGAAGGACCCACTTAGATGGAAGTAGTGCAAATAGGCATATCTAGTTACGTAATAGATAACAATATAGGTAATTCAAAAAACGTATACATTACATTACAAAATCATATTGTGACATTATCAGTAAAGGAAATAATACACTTTTATTAAGACACTGTTACACCAATTGAACTATCCACTTGCTAAGTACATTTAAGACCTTTGTTAAGGGTACTAGTCAACATTTAGTATTTAAGAAATATACACTTATAATATACAGATATACATATATAACACATACATATAATAATCAACGAACAGACTGCAAAGAAGAAGAAAATCTTAGTTCTATACTTCCACCGGGAATCGAACCCGGGACCTCACGATTCACGTTTGTGGTTAACCGATCGATCAAGCCACGGAAGACGTCAAAAATTATATGAAAAGTTTATCTACTTACATATTAATTACAAACATAGACATCCTTTAATACCTTTAATAGTAGACACAACCTTAAAGATAAATTACATATCTAACAGGGTAATAGTGGTTCAAAAATCATTGACAAAACTATTATTCAAAAGCATTGTGTGAAGCCATAAGATACTGCGAGTGTAGTGTGTAGGCCGCGCGTTATTGATAAAAACGTTGCAGTGAGGGTAGACAGAGAAGAATCTGACAGGGCGCTGCGGTGGAGACGAAGAAATATGGATCGTCAGTCTGCCCGTGACCATAGCTGCTGTAACGTAGCCAAAACGTCGGGTTAATACAGGTAACTTTATTATATAAAAACTTACGCGATAAGTCTCGTTAGTTATTAATCATAAGTATAAATCGCGAATCTCTTGATACTATAATTCCAAAGGATTCGATTGACTAAAGCTATACCTAGTACATTCTTCTCTCAATAATCGGAGTGAAAACACAGCTAATAGGCTTTTAATTTACGTCCCATACTCACATGAAGAGCAATCGTACTATAATTGGACACACAGAATTCTATGTGATGTAAGGTTAAGTCAAATAGGTAGTTAAAATAAAAACTTTTCTATGCCTTGGCACACAATGTATATTAGGGTTGGGTCCAAGCAAAAGCAGAATTAATTGCGAAAGTTCTGTGATGAAGTAAAACATAATGATGAGTCCTTATATATTTTCACACTCATATATTTTGTTATATAGAAGCAGTCTAGAATATTTATAAAATGCTAATGAATAATAATAATCCTTTTTTGAAACTCCACAATACATTAAATGACACAATAGAATTGATGAATAAGTATACAATACAAAAGCAAATGTTATACACTAATATGTAATTATATTAAAATTACCAATTGGAATTAAATGTCAGTCAATTAGTGTGTGCCGTGGAGATCCCTAACGGCGTCCAGCTAAAAAATAATTAGTTGATTTTGTTTTCTCAATGGGGTCAATTGAATCCATATGGCGATGGGGAAGCAATCTATCACCATATTACAAGTTTTACAATCCTACTTAGGATGACCAAAAACCTGAAATAGCTGAAGAAGCTGTTATATCTCCTAGATTCTGTCCACCCTAAAATGGATAAAAGATCGTGAGCATATAGGTTTTCATCATGCTTAGGATCACTAATTTCTCCCAGGTTTAACATACTTACATACATATATTCACGCCTCTACGTCTCCAATGGGATAGGCAGAGACTATCGATCGCCACACCTGGACCGATCTTAACAAATCTCTTGCTACACTCACGCCCATTAACCTTTTCATACATGCTCTTCTGTTCTTCACACTACGTACACGCGCCTTGAGAAGAATATCTCCAATTTCATGTGTATAATAATAATAATAATTCTTTATTGAGAATTTAGTATAAGTGCTACGCGGCCTAATACCAGTTTTATTCATCTTAAAACGTACGCGTTCACGACCATTAAGCCTTACGGGGTACTCAGAGGTTCAGGTGTCCATCTCCGCAATTGCGAAGGTAGTAATTCTATGGCCACCTCGAAGCCACTAGTTAACCAGATAGTACTCAACGTGACAGGTGGTCAGCCATGTCGCCATTTACAAGCACTAACTATTATCTGTTCTGGGAACAGGTAGGTTTCCTCACGATGTTTTTATCTCACCGTAGTATTCGACGCATTTCGTAAATGTATTTTTATTATTACGTAGTAATCATCATAAAAAGGGAATGTTAAATCGCTTCCGCTTATACCTTATTCCAATTTGGCCAAGGTCCAGTCTCAATTCGTTTGAAAGATCCAACTTGCTCCTCTAAATGCAGCACTGTTTTGGCCCACATCATTTTATTTCAACCTTTCACTTTGTTTCCACGAGAATGAGCATTTTATTATGTAAGGTATAAAATATTAAAGGATTTACAAACATGTATTAATGTCCTTTAATCTCTTTTTAGATGAAAATGACAGTCAGTTAGACGCTATATTGAAAAAGGGTGACGTTAGAAGTACCTATAACTGCCGAGTGTGTAAGTGAAGGTATATGAGTGTCATTGAAGTGAAAGTGGTCTGTCAGGGATAAATGGGGATCCGTGATCTCTGCCTATCCCTCTACAAGGAATCAGGTGTAGAATGTGTATGTATTTTAGATAAAAATAACGGATTGTGAGATATAAATATATAAGTATATTCGAGCGTATCTAATAATAATAAATCTAACTATGTGATCATATAATAAATCGTATGTATAAATAAAAGTATGTATAATCGATAAATAATAGTATGAAATAATAGTATGTATCAAATAATTAATCGCTTTCCTTGCGGCGATTTCCCTTATCATAAAAGCTACATCGCTTCAATAGTTGTAGTAATTACTAAAGTAAATTATAAACATACCTTGAGTGACAGTATAAACATAGGTTGCCATGTTGATGTTACAGGAAATAATAACATGTTACAAATTGGAAATTTACAAGAGCTATTCATTATAAGGGTATGTTATGTTGTGCTTACACAGGTGAAACTAAATGACTATGAAGTAATAGTTTTTTATTATTAGTTTACTGAATTTTTAACCTTAGTTACATACTACATATAACTTAAGTTAAATAGTTGATTAAAGCTAACTTGGTGAACTGGAGTAATATCAAAAAGATACCACACTTAACCGAAAGTCGAAACTGTAGTCAACCGGATGACTACCCATCCAGCTGCTCACTTTTAGCTTTGCTTAACCTGAGAAATCGAATGAGAGACAGTATGTCAATGTTATGCGAACTATGTTATGCTTATTACTAATGAAAAATAATAATCCACATACTACTTTATATCCCATGCTAGTCTGGGACGCAAAAGAACGCAAACTATCTGCCGTTCTTCTTGGCATGTCGTAGGAGCTAACTAAGGGACTAGGGGTCAATCGAACCTATTGAGCGTTGAGCTAGAAATATGTCACCAATGTTCCATATAACATCACAACCCCAATATTTACGCTACAAAGTGACCTTTGAGATATTATCGTCTCCAAGGTTCTGTCCATTCCGAAAATGATTAGAGAACGTTAATTTATATGTATGTATGCTACATTACCACTTAACATAGATCACGTTCATTCAAATCTAATCGGAATCAATGTCTCCAAGGCATATTTTTGAATAAAAACTTTTCTCACGAATCTCCCGCGAACCGATCTGAATTTTACAACTTGGAATTGCAGATGACTCCCTCGTGCATTTTCATTGGAACAGACAACAGATATTGAATATAGAATCGGAATATTATTCATCAAGAACCTCTCGAACAAATGTTCCATTGGAATTTAAAATCCACTTATGCTATACCGTTGATAGTCCTTCGCTCTATGGATTCCGTTTGACTGTATTTGTTTTGGTTGTACTCGTAAGTGTAAAAGTCTTGTCTTGATACCGTGAGAAGAAAAACAGTGAGTTAACATAATATTTACATCACAGAACAGTTTTAACATCATCGTGAAGAAACCTACCTGTTCCCGAAAAGGAAATGGTTAGTCCTTGTAAATGGCGACATGGCTTGCCACCTGTCACATGGAGTTTAACTATCTGGTCAACACGTGGATTCGATGTAGCCATAAAATTACTAAAATTATATTATAAAATTACCTCCGCAATTGTGGAGATTGATACCTGAACATTTAACTACCCCGCATGGGTTAATGGTCTTGGACGTGTTTGTCTTTTGTTGAGGTAGTAATTCTATGACCACATTGAACCCATGACGTGTTAAACAAATAGTATTCCATGCGAGATGTTGTATGCCATTACCAAGCACGATTCGCCATTTACAAGCACTGAATATTACATGTTCCGAAGAATGGGTAGGATATCTTACCATGTTTTCCCTCAACGTAACAATTCCATAATAATAATACTTAATAAAAACATTTAGAAAAAGTCAAGTGGATTAGACCCCTGACTTCTCATTAAAGGTTTGAATCCTGGTTTTGACCTGTCTATCTAGTAAAACGCAGGCTTTGAGTGGCTCATACCTAATATGCCTTCGAAATTTCGGAGATGAGCACTTTAGCATTTGCCTACCCCGATATAATAAGAGAAGAAGTGTAAATGCACAAGTCGTAAAGCGTATATTATGTCAAGTACCCATTTACACTACAAATGTGAAATGTGACCCAAGGTTCTGTCCACCCCTAAAAGAAGTAAGAACGTGTACGTTTAAATGAAAGCCTTCCCCTGAATAATCACATTCCAACTGGGTGTGACATGTAGGGTTAACCCGTTACGAACATGACAAGTGTCCAAATATTAAATCTGATGTCCTCTTTATTTTGCCCCTTGAAATAATATTTCATGTTACGAGTGACAAAATAAATTCATGTCCTTTAATCCCATTTGGGATGGACAAAAACCTGTAGATATAATAATATCTTCTAGGCCACATATTAGTAAGAATATTGGGGTTGTGATGTAATTTGGAACATTGGTGACAGGTTGCTATCCCAGTAGATTACAATTAACTCGTCCCTTAGACGCCTCCTATGACATGCCGGGAAGAATGGCAGCTAGTTAGCATTCTTTTTTGGTTCCAGACAAGCACGAAGTATAAATGCACGAAGCATATCACCCACTTACCACCTGACACATTGAATACCGACTTTCTGGTCAACATGTGGGTTCGAGGTGGACAAATAATGACTACCTTTACGGAGATGGACACACGAAACTTTGGCTACCCCGCAAGGGTTAATAGTCGTGAAGTTGTTTTTGATATAATATAATAATATAATATTTGGACATAATTACACCAATTGAACTAGCCCCTTGGTAAGTAAATTTAAGACTTGTGTTAAGGGTACTAATCAACGAAATATATACATATTATATATAGATAAATGCATATTTAGTATACATAATCAACGACCAGACTGGAAAGCAGTAGCCATAGAAGGGGATAATGGTCGTGAAAGCGTTTGTCTTTGTTGTCAAATCATCCATCGTACTCTAAGCACATATCATATCTACTTACTACTTACACGCGTATGTTAGAAATTAACATAACATTAAGCTTATGTTATGTTAATTTTTTATTCGGTTGCCACACATGACCTGGATTATGATGAGAAGGGTCAAGGGTTGAGGCGGGTATCACGATATTACTTTTTCCTTTTTAAGCTTTGTCAAATGGTTTTTATTGCGTAAAAGATGGTTTTTTGGGTTTAATTGGTTTTCTCATAAATTCAAGTAGGTAATATGCATGAGTTATTGTGTGTAGACGGTAATGAACTTTATATATATACCTTTGGTGTGTAAGAGCTGTTATTAATAGTAGTAGTCTTAGTTTTTATTCCTCTGGTTCTGTCCACCCCGACTGGGATTGCCGAACTTGAATGTATACGTATATCTATTTAGTAATAGAAAGGTCACTACGGTTTAACAGAAACTCTTAAATCAATCCCAAATAACACAGATTGCATTGTACATACACATACAATAACGTCCTTTAATCCCTTTCGGGGTGAACAGAACCTCTGAGAGATAATATCTCCTGTCACTTTTTAGAATAAATATTGGGATTACGATGCTATAATGAAACATTGGTGAAAAGTTAGAAAGATCGATCAGATGATATAAAATAAAAAACGTTCTGAAGAACTTTTTATTATCTCATTTAGTCTATTGAGTACAAAACCAAAACTAGTTCTTCGTAGAGTTTAAATATAATTTTAGTACAAAAATGTACACAGAAAA